>JANUWF010001993.1:0-309574 GCA_026120185.1 Voacanga thouarsii
ATTTGCGATGGTTTATTGGCCGTCGCAAAATCCTCGCAATTGCCGTCGCAAAACCCTCGCAATTTGCGAGGGCATAAATACCGTCGCAAAACCGTCGCAAATAGCGATGATTTTGCTACGAATTGCGACGGGTATATTGGCCGTCGCAAAACCGTCGCAAAACCGTCGCAAATTGCGACGGTTTTGCGACGGTTTTGGTCAACTCGCTACTTGTTTGAAAATCGTCGCAAATTGGTCGCTATTAGCGACAGTATTGAAGCCGTCGCAAAAAATTCATCGCAAATCGCGATTTTTCCTGTAGTGCGTCCAAGTGCCATTCTCTTCCAAAGCTTGGATTTCTTGTCTCATAGCTTCACGCCATCATTCATCTCACATTACCTTATTATAAGAAACTGGTTCTGAACCTGCAATCTTGCCAAGAAGGACTGATGTTGTGAAGAAAACGATCATAGCTAACAAAATTAGCTATGGGATAAGATATACCTGAGGAATGTGGTTGAAGCGGTGAACTCTGCGAGGGGTTGAATTGCACATTATTTGTCACATAGTCCTGCAGACGAGTGGAGGACTAGTTAATCCTATGTCCATGACCAAGCTGATCTCCCACTAGTACCGCCTCTCCAGAATTTTCTCCCCAATGTTCAACAGTACTGTTTTCTGCAATTTCCTTAGTAGGACAGCCTTCAGGAGATGTTGCTAACATCTCCCCATCGTCCTCAACAATTTTCGAATCCTTATGCTTAGGAGCTCCATTTGCAATGTTAGTAGAATGTTCACCTGCAAACATTGTTGCAGCAAATGGAAAAGTTGTTTCTACAAACACCATATCCCTTGAGATAAGATACTCAGAAGTGTCTAAATCATAGACTTTCAATCCTTTCTTGTCAAAAGGGTACCCCACAAACACACACCGACGGCTTCTACTGGCAAATTTATCCTTATCTTTAAGTTGTCTATGCACATAACACAGGCACCTAAAAGTCCTAATATGATTATAGGAAGGAAGTTGTCCAAAGAGAATTTCATAAGGAGTTTTGCCCTTTAGAACCGTTGATGGTGTCCTATTGATTTAAGTATCCAGCAGTAACAATGCATTCACCCCAAAAATCAATCGACAAGTGTGCCTGAAACATCAAAGCTCGTGCCACATTAAGGATGTGACGATGCTTTCTCTCAACTCATCCATTCTGTTGGGGAGTTCCTACACAAGAAGTTTGGTGTAATATACCATTTTCATCAAAATATTTTCAGAAACACACAAATTCAGTGCCATTACCACTCCGGATACAAGTGTCTAGGAGGGAGGCCATGGCCGCCCCAAGATTTTTAAAATCTCTCTATATCTTTTATATATATACATATATATATATATATATATATATCAAGTTGTATTTTGACCTTGCCAAAATTTGAAAATAATTTTAAATAATAGTCTAATAGTTAAAAATATAAAAACTAAATTCTTTAAAACTAAATAAATCTAATGATTTTTGAAAAAAATAATATTCTATTATTAATACTAAATCTAAATATACATGCTCCACAAATAAAGAAAAATTAGTCGATTCAATCCTTTAACTTTTATATTTTGAAGGTTTAGATCCATTTTCTTTTTTTTTCAACTTTTTAGATCTCGTAATTATCATTTTTGTGCATTTTTGTACTTTTTTTAGGGTTCCGTTAGTTAGATTTGGAGTTAAGGGATTGAATCGGTAAATTTTTCAAGTATATTTACAAAGTATATATGAGTTTCACAAATTAATAATCTAATTGTTAAATATTTCTACAAAAGTTAAAGAAGTAAATATATTAAATTTTAATCACATTAGATATAATTTGTTAATTTTTTAAAGTGTTTAAATAATATTATATTGGGACGTTTGCTTAATTACAAATATGTGACTATCAAATTAATGATATATCTACTCATTTAATTTATATCGTATCAGACAAAAAAAAAAAAAAAGAAAATGTGATAATAAAATGATTATACTAACTATTCTATTAGATCAATTAAAAGAAAATTTAGAACATCAATAATGCAAATTAATTAAATTTGGGAAGTATTTTTTTATTAATTTATTAATTTTTTTCGTTGTTAAATAATATTTTTTCTTAAGATTCTGTTCCAAAATTTTCTTAATTTGAGATAGATTTGCGTTGAATTCTTTTACTAATTTTTTTTTCTTTTAATTTTTCATTAAGTAATAAATTTTCCTAAAGAATCGTCTATCCTTTTCTTTTTCTTTTTTCCCTACAAAATCTATCTCTAATTTCACTCAAGGTTGGAAATAATTTCTTTTCTTAATTTCTTTTTGAATTTTTTATTAACCAATAGTCTTTAATTTAGAATAAATTCCTCTATAAGAATTTTGGATGCCAAATCCATCCCAAATTTGGAATGCAGTTGGAACGGATTTTTTAATTAATTTACTTTTAATTTTTATTAAATAATGTGTGTGTATATATATTTATATTTAAGAATATGTATCAAATTTTAATTAAGTTTAGGATAGATTTGCAATGAATATTTTATTCCTTTATTATTTTTAAAAATGAAATTTCAAGAATTTATATTAAATCCTTCTGAAATCCTTCCAAATTTCACAACGGATTTTTTAATTGATTTATTATTTAAGCAAAAATTAGTCAATTCAATCCATTAACTTTTATGTTTTAGAAGCTAAAGTCTCTTTTCTTTTCTTTTTTAAATTTTTTGGTCTCCTAACTAAACCTTCAAAATATAAAAGTTAAAGAACTGAATTAACTAATTTTCTACAAATAAATTAGTCTACAATAGTTTAAAAAAGAACCCATAACAACAATTTAAAATTTTAAAAAGTCTAAACTAATCATAAGCAAAACAAAGGTACATATCAAGACAAAAAGAATATTAAAAAAACGAATCATGTGTAATTAATTAGTTTCCTTTACAATCTGACCAACTCAAAAAAATAAAGAAAAATACAAAGCTTCCTCTGCAATCTTCAAATTGTGCTTTATGTTGTGCCCACAGTTCTATGCTTCCACTTATCATTTTCTACTTTCTTAATTTCACTATTTAAAGTATTTTCTTCTTTTATTTTTTAAAGTTCGATCACAGAGCACCGAATACAAAAACAGTAACTAGGTAAGAAAAGTGAAAACGTGGTTCTTGGCCCCCATATCATGCAAAATCCTGCGTCTGCCCCTGATTGCGTATCGAAAATTTCGTGATATATTCAAAGAACAAATTCACAAATAAGCAACAACTTAAGTTGTATAAAATGCCTGCTATTTTCTTTTCCTGTCACTGATCAAATAGCATAAAGAATAGAATGAAACTACACTTTGTCTGACAATATGCATTCAGAGAGAAATTTGCCACGAAATCCACTTTCAATTTTCAAGTTCTTTGAATAAATTCTACTTCTTGGCATTTTCCTCCCCTTCCCCACTATAAAAAGTTCACGTTGACTGATGCTCTTTGTGCAAGAATTCAGAGACAGCTGCAGCAAAACATAATGCTTGGAATGTTTGGAAGAAACAAGGAATTTTCTGCAAAAAAGGAACTAGACTCAAAACTCTTGATGATCTTTGATCAACAGTTGCAAGAATTAAAATATCCAACCAAATTCATATTCAAAGAGCAATATTAAAATATCCAACCAGATTCATATTAAGTGGCAAAGAGTTATTACTCTCTTTGCATTTTCGAGTACAAAAATACAGAGACTCACCTATTGTAAGAGGAAAGGGATGAATATAGATGAATTTCCTTATACTTTTTCTAGTCCTATCCAAGCACAGAACCACAATTTCCTTGTTAATTGCAACATGTTTTTAATATAGATCTGAGTCTAAATCTGACTAATTCATAATATTGATATATTACAACTACAAAAATATTAATTAGATACAAATCCAAGCCTAAACCGAACTAAATTAAAATATATTATTAACTAAAAAATCACAAATAAGACGCAATTCATTTCTATGGTCAAAAGCATAGATTAATTACTTGTGCAGTGGCCACGGACGAAATTTTTAGCGGCAAAATGGGTTGCACAGGGTGGAAGAGTTGATGAGTTGATGGTAGATTCCAGCTCTCGCTTTGTCAGTGACCTCTCCAGATCCACAAACACCACACTACTGGACGTGTTTGCTGGCTCTAATCTTAAAAAAAAAAAAAAATCTATTAAACATTGAAAGACATTTTAGGATTCCATACTGCTCCCAAATAAAGAAATAAACAGAAATGCAAGAACAAGAGAAAAAAATTTGTTTCTTTTTTATGTTTTCTTTCGATTGATTCTATTGGAGTAAAAAAACAAAAGATAAACATTACAGCACAAGAACAATTTTTCATGCAGGAACAAGATGAAAAAAAAAATGAAACTTCACATGGCATAAACCCACCTTATTATAATAATCAAAAGACAGATTACAACACAAGAACAATTTTTTTTTTTTTAAACAAAAAACCCTAACTTTTATTGCCTAAAATTTAAGAGCCCAAATTCAAATCCAAAACCCTACAAAACAACTTGAACTCACTACAACCCAAAATCAAGAAACTAAACAAATATACCAGTTAAAACATAGAAAAAAAAATTCAGAATTTCAGCGAAGAAAAACTCAAGACATGATTTTGAAAAACAAAAATCCGGCCCTTGACTTTAAGATTGATATGTCCTGACTGATCTTTAGCTGGTTTCCTCTCTTCCTCTTGATTATTTACTCTAGATATTGATCTTTCTACTATCGACTCTTCTTGAGTTTTGTAGCGCCTATGAAATGACAAGAAGCTAGTTACAAAGAGAACAATGTGTTTGTGAGAAATGGTCGAGGGCCAAAGGGAAAGTAAAGATTCCAAGATCTTACATCTCTATATTTCAGGAGTGCGTAGGTATATGTGATTGTTAAGTAAAGATTACAGACAATGGTGTAGTAGTTTTCTTCCATTTAAGGAGAAATTTTTGTATCCATCTGTTGCACCACATCAGCTTTACCTATGTGATACAACCAATGGTTGCGATTTCTCTACATCCATATAATATTGATATCTAATCCCACATAAGAAATTCAGCTCAATTTAGATGCAAAACATCAAAAGAAAAAATAAAGAAAATAAATAGAAAAGTGCACCTGGACCACAAGAGAATTAGGACTCACGAGATTGAAGAGCCTCTGGAAGTCTCAAGTTTTAGTAGCCATTTAAATTCCAATTGGGCAAGAATTACAAACACCATGAACTCTGGATACACCAATTTTTGTGGTTTTTAATAAAATCCTGTGCTTATTAGAGATATGACTTGACCTTCCAGTTCTCTCCTGTAATAAACATCTCTGGGGAAGTCAAAGAAGCCAAGGAGTAGATGATTGGCCTTCACTCTTCATACTATTGCTAATATATATAGTGGTGATTGTCGTAAGGTATAGGCCTGGACAATGTTAGAAAATATGTAACGATGAATATAGACAAGTAACTCAACTGAATTGAACAAGCACCATCTATACCCAACTAAGGCACTAACAAAAGTGCAACTATCAATTATCAACAAAGCCAGCAAGGCCAAATAGTCCAAACGCAAAGCAATCAAGCAAAATTCAAAATAGAAATATAAGTCAGTAATGGACCTGAACTGTAGAATTGGACAATAACTTATCTGAAAGAAGCACAGACCGAATCACTGGTTCAATACTGGTTTGCCTTCAAGAAGTTATTCGCCCGACTTACTGGTGCGATGGGTACAGTGATTCTCCTTGTAGGATAAGACGGTCTCAGATCATCGTCGACGCACACCAACTGTGATCACCTTGAAAATTTCCTCAGTTCACCGGTCTTGTCAAGTTAGAAAAAATGCAGATCGTGAGAAGAGAACAGAAGAGGCATTTTTTTCCCCAAAAAAAACCAAAGTGTCACGGCTCTGTTTGTTTTTTTCCTTTTCTTATCACCACAGAAACAACCCTACACCCATTTGAATTAGGAGACCTAATTCTTATCAGTTTTGATCTTTCTTTTTCTATAAAAGTTAGAGTTAATTTGGCAAAATAAAAAAGAGAGGAGCGTGAAAACAGGGCTAAGCTCCAGCCCGAACAGGGCAGGCGGCGCTCGTGCGTGGCAGTCTCACTACCTTGGGCTTTTCTATCAAGTCCATAGAAAATCTTTTTAGTATATAAGGGCTTTAACACTCCTCAACTTTTTCCATGTGGGACTCATGTACAACAGTTCCCAAATGGTTAAACACCCAATTTTAATGACATTTAATTATGGATACCCACCTTTAAAATGGCTTCTACTATAATCAAAACAATCTCTAACATGTCAAGAACAACTCTCATTAATTATTTTAGGCTGACTAATCATTAGTTATAAATTATTAACTCCCAAATTTATCATTTTCAACAATCCCCCACAAATCCATAGTTAAAGACTATCCAAGATTTACATAATCTTCTTTCGCTAATGATACCTTCTTGTTTAAACCACTACCTAAGTTATCCAACTTTTGCCCCCATAGGAACAGATGGACTTGAGCCTTGAATCTGAATCTTGAGTGTGAGGGTGTCCATTACTAACAACAGACTATCGGCTTTGGAGACAATCTTTAGGGTTGACAAGTTATGGCCATGTGTCTTGATCCTGTCTCATGAATGTATTCAGAGAAAACTCAATTCCCTTTAGTTGTGGCCTCACAACACTACTCACATAGTTGGCGATCTCTAAGGATGTACTGCTAATATCCTATCTAAAAGACTTGATCCCATTCAAAGTTAAAACCTCTTACTAAACTAGGTGTAAATACACCATACGTTTTCAGGGAAAGAACCTAGATACAAAGGTATCGGAATAGGTGTCAGATTCACTCAGACAGCTTGTTTATACCACATTAAACTGCCTTGTGGGATCTCCACTTAGTCAGTTGGGTTGCCACTATAGGTGAATCATTACTGGGTTATCAGTCCCATTCTCAACCTAGATTTAAGGAATAAAGATGTTTCTAGTCCCTTAGTTAGGAAGTCTACAATGTTATCTTTGGATCCAACAAAGTCAACAGACACCACCCTTTTAGACACTAACTCTCTTATAGACTTAAGTTTAACTTAGATGTGTCTCTTACTCTTTTGATTATACTTAGTACTCATTATCTTTGCGATTGTGGTTTAACTATCATAATGCACAGATATAGCAGTAATAGGCTTGCTAATCATTAGCAAAGAGGAAATAGTCCATACAACCATTCTGTTTTTGTTCCAGTAGTATCCAAGGCACATAACTCAACCTCAAAAGTTGACCGAGTTATCAAAGTCTGTTTACAAGACTTCCAGGCGACTGCACCACCACCTAATGTAAAAACATATCCAGTGTAACCATTGCTACTAGAGTTCTTGGCAATTCAGCTTACATCACTATACCTTTCAAGTATAGCAAGGAATTTTCTATAATGCAGCCCAAGGAAAACTATTCTTTTTAAGCACCTAAGTACTCTATTCAAGGCCTTCCAATGAGTTCGATTTGGACAACTTATATATCGAAAATAAAATATTTGGTCTTGAGCCATTTGTAAAATATTGCAAGCTACTAATAATTTGAGAATATCTTAATTGAGTTACAGGAATACCACTTTCATTCTTGAACAAAGCTACAGAAGGGTCACTTGGAGTTTTAGCAATTCTAAAGTTTTGACAACCATATTTCTCAAGAACATTCTCAACATAGTGAGATTGAGAAATAGTTATCCCCTCAGTTGAGTGAATCAACTTTAGGCCAAGAATCGCATTTGCTAGTCCCATATCCTTCAATTCAAACGTACTTTTCAAAAATGATTTAGACTCTTTAATTATCTCAACATTAGACCCAAATAGCAAAATATAATCCACATATAAGCATAGTACAATACATGCATTACCCTTAACTTTACAGTAGACACACTTGTCATTTTCATTTATGATGAAGCCAAATGATAAAATAGTTTTATCAAACTTTTCATGCCATTGTTTGGGTGCTTGTTTTAGAGCATATAGGGATTTAACAAGTTTACAAACTTTTTGCTCATTTCCTTTGGTTACAAATCCCTCAAGCTAATTCATATATATCTTTTCTTCAAGATCACCATGAAGAAAAGTTGTCTTCACATCCATTTGGTGGATAGTGAAACCATATATAGAAGCCAATGCAATTAGCACTTGAATTGTAGTCAGACGAGCTGCAAGTATCAAAATAGTCTATTCCCTCTTTCTATCTGAACCCTTTGGCAACTAATCTAGCTTTATACTTATCTATGGTCTCATCTGATTTGAGTTTCTTCTTAAAAATCTATTTGAATCCAATTGTAGTACACCCAGGAGGGAGATCTACCAATTTCTTTGTCTCATTAGAGACAATGGAATCCATCTCGCTTTGATAGTTCCTTTCCAATGCCCTACTTTTGAGGAAGCCATGGCTGCTTAAAAGGTTAAAGGTTCGTCCTCAACATTATAAGTGACAAAGTCACTTCCAAAGTTCTTGATTACCTTAGCTCTCTTACTCCTTCTAAGTTCTTCCAATTTCTAAGTTTGAGTGTTGAAACTATTTGGACTTGCTCGCACTTCTTTCACCCTTTCCACGTGATTAGGAATGGAGTTAGATGCTAAGGTTGAATCTAAAGTAGAAACATCTTGAAGCAAACTAGTTTTTATGGGAAACACATCCTCAAAGAATGTAACATCACAGTATTGAATAATTATGTTAACATCTATGCCAGGTATTTCAGACTTAATTACCAAAAACCTCATAGCATAGCTTGTTTCCATATAACCAATAAAGATGGCATTAGTAGGCTTTGGTCCTAACTTTTTCCTCTTGTATTCAGGGATTAGAACTTTTGCAAGACAACCCCACACATGGAAGTATTTTAAGTTAGGTTTCCTACCTTTCCAAATTTCAAACGGAGTTACCTCTTTATATTTGTGAGGAACTCTATTCAGAATATAGCAAGCCGTATTCAAAGCCTCACTACATAGATACTTAGTCAATCTAGAATTTAAAAGTAACTATTAATCATATCTTTAAAAGTTCTATTTTTTTCGTTCAACAATCCCATTAGACTGGGGAGAATAAAGGGGTGTCTCCTTATGAATTATGCCATTACTTTGGCAATATTCAATAAATGGATTAGACACATACTCTCCACCTCTATCAAATCTTAACCTTTTAAGTTTCTTGCCAGTTTGAGTTTCAGCTTCATTTTTAAATATGAAAAACATTTCAAGTGATTCATCTATATATTTAAGTAAAAAAACATAGCCATATTTACTGCAATCATCAATAAAAGTAATGAAGTATTTCTTATAATCCCTAGTCAACAAACCATTGAATTCACAAATATCTGTGTGAACTAAATCAAGTATTTTTGAATCCCTTTTAATTGAATGATAGGGTTTCTTGGTTGTTTTAGCTTCCACACACACTTGACATTTGTTCTTTTGATCAATTGCATGTTTAGGGATCAAATCTAAATTCACCATTCTCTTAATAGAATCTAAATTTAAATGTGTAAGTCTACTATGCCAAATGTCAGTGGATTCAATAATGTGCACTATAGGATAAACAGAATTCTCAACAGAAGAAGCTTTATTCAAACCAAAAGAAAATGGTTTAACTCTTAATTTAAATAAACCATCTGAAAAATAACCATTGCCGACAAAAGTATTATAGTGCATAATCACTACTTTATTACATTTGAAAGTAGACTTATAACCCTCTCTAACTAAACATGAACCACTAAGAATATTCATATGAACTGTTAGAACATGTTGAACCCTATGAAGAGAAAAAATAGGTCCTGAAGGAAACTTCAAGTCTATGCGTCTAATTCTCAATACATCAGCTGCAACTGAATTCCCTATGCCATCTTCACAGTTTTTCCTTCAATTGACTGGTAAGACACAAAAAGCAATTTATCAGCACAAACATGCACATTTGCTCTAGTATCAACCAGCTATTCAAGTAGCTCATAAATAGTAAAGACTTCTGAGTTAACAGAAACATACTTTTCTTCATCATTAGAAGTAGTGATGTCAGTCTTAGCCTTAATGGTACAAACCTGAGTAAGGTGTGTACTCAAATTAGCTTCCATTAGACTAATATCATCAACTACCATGTTGACTTGTTCTTCAGAATTTAATCCTTATTTGACTTTGGACTTCTTAGACAAATAGTCTTTAGCCCAATGCCCAACATGATCCCTGGCCTTGCCTCTTGTCTTGTTTATATTTTTAGATTTTGAATTAATCCCCACATTTCTTTGATTATTACTCTTCTTTCCAGTAGTCACCATATGGACATTAGATTCCATAGGTACAATATGACTATTCTTCCTATGTTGCTCTCTTCAATGGATATTAATTTCATCAGATCATTTAGAGAAATTTTTCTCCGTCTTGTGTTTGAGAAACATACCAAAGTCCTCCTAAGACTTAGGAAATTTTTCTGTCACTAACATCAGTTGAAACTTCTTAGGAAGTTCCATATCCGCTTGATGGAGCGGGTGAATAATCAATTGTAGCTCTTAAGTCTATTCAGTCAGAGACTTACCTTCAACCATATGAAATTTCAAGAATTTAGAGACATAATACCTCTCAAGACCTTAATCTTCGATATTATATTTCCTATCCAACTCATTCCATAACATCTTTGTTGTGTAGGATTTAAAACAGTAGACATCAAAAGGAGCATTTGTCAAGACTGATAGTATTATCCCTCTGCCTACATTGTTTCGTTCATCCTATGCAGTAATTTCAACTACTTTAGGATGCCTTTTAGTTAGTATGGGCCTGTCTACCTGCATTGATGACAACAAGCCCTTCATGGTCAACCAAATTTTCCTGTGTTGTTGCCAACGCTTGAAATTTTGCCCTGGATCAAATTTGTCTGGCAGACCATTCAAGTCAACTAAAGGCTTATACGAAGTCAAAGTAGTACCTGACGAATTGGTTATTGCACACAAATAGATAATTATAGAATAACTTCTTGAAAATTGTTAGAAAATCAATAACAATGAGCACAGATAGACAACTCAACTAAATTGAACAATCACTGTCTATACCTGACCAGGGCTCTAACAAAAGCGCAATTATCAATTACCAACAAAGTCGACAAGGCTAAATAGTCCAAACGTAAAGTAACCAGGCAAAATTTAAAATAGAAAAGTAAGTCAGTAACGGATCTGAACCATAGAACTGAACAACAACTTATCTGAAAGAAGCGCAGATCGAATCACCAATTCAATACTGATTTACCTTCAAGAAGTTATTTGCCCCACTTACCAGTGCGATGGGTACAACGATTCTCCTTGCAGGATAAAACGGTCTCAGATCGCCATCGATGTATACCAACTGCGATTACCTCGAAAAACCCCTCAATTCATTGGTCCTGTCAAATAAAAAAAAAATATGGATCGCAGGGAGAGAACAGAAGAGGTGTTTTTATTTTCCCAAAAAAAAAAAAAAATCAAAGTGTCGCGGCTCTGTTCATTTTTTTTTCCTTTTCTTATCGCCTCAGAAAAAACCCTACACCCATCCGAATTAAGAGACCTAATTCTTGTCAGTTTTGATCTTTTCTTTTGCTGTAAAAATTAAAATTAATTGAGCCCGAGGCCGAGACGGGCCAGGCAGGCAGCATGCAAGTGTGGCAGTCCCACTACCTTGGACTTTTCTATCATATTTATAAAAAAACTTTTTACTATATAAGGGCTTCAACACTCCTCAAATTTTCTCCTATGGGACTCATGTACAATATGAGTTCCCAAATGGTTAAACACCTAACTTTAATGATATTTAATTATGGATACCCACCATTAAAATGGCTTCTACCATAATCAAAATAGTCTCTAACATATCAAGAACAACTCTCATTAATTGTATTAAGCTACGTAATCATGAGTTAGAAATTATCAACTCCTAAAGTTGTCATTTTCAACAGACAATAGATCTGAATCCTTTCTTCTTCCCTAATGGTGCTTTGATCTTCCTGAAATTTTAATTATTTGGCAAATAATAGAATGTGGTAATGAATGACGATGTTGTAGGTAATGGCGAGAGGAGAAAGAAGAACATGGTAGGGGATAGAGGAATTGTGGTGAGAGACTAAGTTGATCAAATGAAGATACTTCAGCACAAAAGCATTAAAGGGTTCTTGAGTCACCGTGGATGGAAGTCAGTAACGGAGAGCATTTGTGCTGGTTTGCCAATCTTGGCACTCCCGTTTATGGCTGACCAATTAGCTATTTCAAAATCTGCTATGTACTCAGTTTCAGTGGTTAAGTCGGCAATTGTATCTTATTTGGAACTTTTCAATCTAACTGCCCCACCTACAAAAGCAAACACATATCCTGATTGGGATTTGTAATCATCCTTATTTGATTGGAAATTGGCATCAGTATACCCTCTAACTTGTATGTCACGGTCTCAATATACCAAGAACACATTCTTAGTTCTTCGCAAGTACTTAAGAATATTCTTTACAGCTACCCAATAACCTTCCCCAAAGTCTGATTGGTATCTGCTTATCAAACTAAGAACACAAGATAGACTTGACCTAGTATATATCATAGCATACATGATAGAATTAATTGCTGAAGCATATGATATCTTATTCATGCAATCCCTTCCATCTTGAAAGGCTTATCCCATGGGTCATGGGTAAGAATCCTTTCTTGGATTGTTCTATACTAAACCTCTTTAGCACTTTGTCTATGTATGTAGATTGTGAAAATCCAAACAACCTTTTTGATCTATCTTTATAGATCTTTATTCCTAGCATATAAATTGCATCTCCAAGGTCTTTCATGGAGAATTTTTTGGATAACAAAATTTTAACTGATTATAGAATAAAGACATCATTTCATATTAGCAATATGTCATCTACATATAGTAATAAGAAAATTGTTGCACTTCCACTAACCTTCTTATATACAAAAAGTTCATCCATGTTTTGCTTGAAACTGAATTCTTTAATTGTTTCATCAAAACAAATGTTCTAATTCCTAGAAGTTTGCTTTAGTCCATCAATCGACCTTTGCAGTTTGCATACTTTAGTATGATCTTTGGATGTGAAACCCTCAGATAGTATCATGTACACTTCCTCAGTCAGAATTCTATTTAAGAAAGTTATTTTTACATCAATTTGTCAAATCTCATAATCATAATGAGCAGCAAGTAGGAGTATCCTAATGGATGTTAGCATTACTACTGGTGAAATAGTTTCGTCATAGTCAATACCTTATTTTTTACGATAACCTTTTCCAACCAATCATACCTTATAGGTAATCACTTTACCATTCATATAGATTTTCTTCTTGAAAATCCATTTGCACGCTAGGTGTAACACCCCACTACCTAGGCCCGACAGGGCCGGGGATGTCGCCCCGTCCAAAGGACAATGTGTCTTTATAACTAGGTCACACAATCAAAATAACAAAATAAAAACAATACTTTAAACTTAAAAATTATTACAATCCAAGAATTCAAAGACAAATCCATAATAAAAATTATCCACTCTCAACTCCCAAAGCATTACACAAAATAAATATCAGAAAAAAAAAATCTTCCACGGCGCAACAACTAGCTACTCATCCCTACAGCAGAATCGACCTGAAATCATGGTAGGGTGATGAGATAAAAATCTCATTAAGTCCATGTGTGCTTTGAGTGTCCAGTGAAAACAGTTTGTGAATGCAAAGTGTAAAATCTTCGTAAGAGAAATACTGGCAAGCATTAAATAATAGTCAAAATCAAGAGTGGTGTTTTGGCTTTTCCAACCATACATGTTCAATAAAATCAACCACTCAAAAGGGTGGTCATGGGCTACCACACGTTGGGCCCCATAACCAGTCAGAATGCCACACTTTGTGCAGACTGACAAAAAGAGGGTGATCGGCCTACCGGACAAGATACTCCTCCTTCTCTATACCCAAATAAAACAGGTTGTTTATTTCGACAACACACAGTCCACTTGACTGAAAACTGTTAGCTTGGACTGGCACGACCTACTGGACTGACATATTATCTGCGAAGGACTTACCCCTCAGAGGTGACCACCTACTGAGAGACTTACCCTAACCCTTCAAAAACTAGTCCTAGCAGTCCACCATTATTGAGTACTCAACGTAACTTATTCCACTTGGGAAAGATGAAATAAACATAGCTCCACTTTAAAATGGCAATTAAAGATTTCCAAAGTTTGAGACAAAGTTAGTTTTAGAAAGAGTTTTGAGTTTGGGTAAAACTGCTTGTTGATTTTTAAATAATTTGTTTGCTTGAAATGAGAAAGGAAATAATTCTCAATTGCCTTTACAGAAATGAATAACCACGCACTCCACAATTGGCTTGTCATAGAACCATTTTGCATCAATCAGGTTTTATACAGGAGCTTACCTGATCCTTAGCTTGAGATAAAATAAAGGTCTTCAACAGTTGACCTAACCCCGCCTGGGGTAAATATAAACCATAATCAAACTCAAGCCAAAATTCACTTTCACAAATAAAACTAGCTCAACTTACTACAACCATGATCCTAGTATCCCAAGTTTTAAGGCCCGAGAATAAATAAAAAGGGTTTATAAGCTATGTCTAGTTTGATATTAAAGTGATTAGGGCTTTGGGAAATAGGTACTATTAAGTTGAAGGTTTAAATCTTGGTAAAAATAAATTAGAGTTTATTTGATGAAGAGTCCTAGGTGGTATTAGGCAAAATAATGATTTATTAATAATTAACTGTTAGAAAATAATTGATAACTAAAATTAATTGCAAGTAGATTTTAATAGGTTTTGATTAAAAGATAATAATTGAAGGATTATAAATTTTAATGGTATTTATGAATATAAGACTCACAAAATTAATATTTTATTTATTATGATTATTTATATAAAAGGCTTTATTTGATTATTATTATATATAATATCTATATATTTTATTTCTGTAATAAAAACTACCATTTATTTGACTAAAATATCACTATTTTATGTAAAAGACCAAATATACATTTTCTAGGGTTTTCGAGATCTACTAGAAAAAATTATAATATTAATCAGTTTATTGATGAAATAAAATTAGTTTAGGGACAACTAGATTATGATCATATTCCTATTGCTAACCACAATCATGAACATACACTCCACTTCAATTCATCAAGTCATCCAAATCATGATTAAAGGCAAAGATCTAAATTTACCAGGACATGATCCAACATCTACTAGCATAAACATATTCATGGCTTTAACAATCATACATGAATATAAATCATATTCACTAAAGGTGACATAATCTCTAACATGCTTGATCACATATACCACCCATGACATGGAGACATGCATTAAACCCTAAAAACACTATACAATCAACCAAGACAATTAACTCATGTATCAATCCCATCTCCATCATATACACACATTTATTCATGCTTCAATCTCAACTCATCACAACAATACATGCTCAAATCCTAATCATAATCCATCTCCTTCCAATATCATCCTAGAGACATGAATCTAGAATTTAAAGAGAGGGTTGAAGAGGCTTACTTGTTTGATGAGTACCTTGAAGAAGTTTCGAATGGATCTCAACTCCTAGGAGACTAGATCCATCCAAGAGAGATGAAGAAAACATGGCCATTGTTGAAGGAATCATTCGGTCAAAAGAGAGAGAGCATTCAGCCAAGAGAGAGAGAGAGAGAGAGAGAGAGAGAGAGAGAGAGAGAGAGAGAGAAGAGAAAGAAGAGAGTCCATTAGTATGATTTTACACATATATATTCATTAGAGGTTGAAGATTAGTGAAGATGAAGTTGATTAAACAAGCTTACCTTGAAGGTGTTCTTGAGCCTTCACAAAAATAATGGTTTTCGATCCAAGAGAGAGAGTTGGATTTTCAAGTTTGATGTTAAAAGTGGTATGAATGAATTCACGGAAGTGAGTAGGTGAAATCTAAATTTTTTTGTGAAGAAGATTGAAGTGGTTTTGGTGGCCTTGGGCGAGAGAAAGTGAGTAGGTGTTCTTGGTGTTCTAAGTGTTCTTGAAGGTTGAATAGAATGGAGAGGATTTGATTGAAGCTGGCCGAGATTCTATGGGATTAGAGTGGCCGAATTGTTTGAGGGGTTTTGGCAATTGAATTTCTGGTTTGATAGGAAAAGGAAAGGCTAGTTGTTTGAAATTCTAAAAGAATATTTTAGGAGATCAAATTTGGAAACAAAATATGGCAAGAAGATCTTTGATCAATGGAGAGTTTTTTGGAAGCTGTAATGGCCGACTGTTGGCTAGGGATTCTGCTGGAATGAAAGCTGTTTGAAGAAGCTTAATGGTGGCCGAAAAGAGGGAGTACAATGGTGAAGGAAGGTCTAGTTGTTTAAGGGATGTTTTATGGAAGTTTACTAAACATATTTGCTGAAATTTTGGTCTTCAATCAATGGCTTGATTGGAGTAATTGTTGGAGATATTTTAGGGGCAGCCATGACTGGTTTTTCGAGCAAAAATTTGGGGAAGATAATGGAGCTCAATTCATGGCTGTTCAAGAGAAGTTAGCACAGAAAAATGAGGGAGTTTCGGTCAGGGCTGAAAAAGGAAACAAAGCTTGAAAATTTCTGTACAAGATTTCTCAAGTTGTTGGAATTTTCTAGGCAGCCTTTGCTGCCATTTTCCAGTCAGTTTGCAGAGGATTTGAAGGGACATTTAGAGGTCTTTCAAGGCTGATTTCCAGCCTTCTTTAAGGAGGAAAAACGTGGCTAAGGTGCTGGTGAAAAACTGGAAGAAAACAGCTTGATTCAAGCTCACCTAAGCTGCGAATTTGCCAAGAAAATTTTCTGGTTTGCACAGCATTTGTGCAGTTCGAATTTGGCCATAAAATTTCCGATTTCATGCTGGTCAAGAGGGCTATTTTTCTAGCAGCATTTGGGAGGGAATGATGGCTGAAAATTTCGACACCTTGAATGCACAAGAAGCTAGAAAAATTCCAGATTACTTCATGAAGAAAATGAACATAGCTAGAGTGGGGTTTTGAAGGTTCAACCATGGAGTTTAATCTCTTGGGAACCTTCCCCAACTCTTACCTATTTTTGGTCCATAAGATGTCTTACACTTAGACATTTTTTAACCTTCAAAGCCACAGAACTTTACTGAAATTTTCTGGAATGAAATTGGCTAGAACAAATTGACCAACCTAATAAATTGAGAAGTAGGAAAAAACTAAGGATCAAGAAGAGTATGAATTCCCTTGGAAATTTTTGTAGGACACAAGAGTAGGATTAGGATACTCCTATCATGTCTCCCCTAGGACAACACCTCTACTCTTCTCTAAAGCACACAAGGCCAAAAATACAACCTTCTCAAACAAAAAACAAAATTTAATCATGCTAAAGCTCCAATGATAGAATTTTAACCCAAGACCTCCAGAATTAATTCTAAAGCTCTAACCACTAAACCACAACAACTCTTGTTCTTATTTTCTCTCCGAAATATTTTTCCTATTTAATCCTCAAGCAATCTCCCTATTTTCACCTCAAGCAAAATTTATCATTTTATCCTTCTTACTCAATAAATATAATTAAGCCCTCGAGACTATAAAACACAAATCCAGCACATAAAATCATATAAAAATATATTTAAACATGCAAATAAATATGATATGCATCTCAACCCCCTTACTCTAAGGTTGGTTTCGACTGGGGTTTCACACTAGGGGTTTTATCCTTCAGGTGGATCAACCAAAGTCCAAACTTAGTTATCATACATGAAATTTATTTCTGACTTCACGGTATCAAGCTATTTGTCAGATTTTGAACTATTTAGAACTTCTTCATAAGTAGTAGGCTCATCTTTTTCTATGAGCGATACGTTATTGTGGTCAGTAATGAGAAATTCATATCTCTCAAGTGCCATTCGTATCCTACTTGACCTACGAGGTTCTTGTGTATTAAAAGGTACATCTATTTGATCAATAGACTCGGGATCAACTAGTTGATCATTATTTGTTTGGGCTTCTTGAATTTCACTAAATTTAATCTTACTCCTACTATCTCCTTTAAGCATGAATTCCTTCTTTAGAAAATAGCATGCCTTGAAACAAATACTTTGTTTTCAATAGGGAGATAGAAATAATATCCATGAAATTCTTTTGGATATCCAACAAACAAACACTTATCAGATTTATTTTTTAATTTGTTTGACTTTGTCCTTTTCGCATAAGCGGGAGATCCCCAAATTCTCATGTGAGTAAGCTTTAGTCTTTTATCATAAAATAACTTGAATGGGGTAGTGTCAAATGCCTTTAATGGAACTCTATTTGGTATGTAAACAGCAATTTCTAGTACAAATCTCCAAAATGATTTTGGTAAATCAGCAAAAGCCATCATGGATCGAACCATGTCTAATAAAGTTTGATTCCTTCTCTCAGATACACTATTATGCTGATTAACACAGTGGCGGAGTCCATTGAGATAATATCCCATTATCTCTAAGATAACTTAGAAACTTTTGGCTTACGTATTCTCCTCCTCGATCAGATTTTAGAGTTTTAATACTTTTACCAAGTTATTTCTCGACTTCATTTCTGATTTCTTTAAACTTGTCAAAGACTTCAAATTTGTATTTCATTAAATACAAATACCCAAATCGAGAATAATCACTGATGAAGGTAATGAAGTATTGATAATCTCCTCTTGCTTGCAATGTCATTGGTCCATCTACATTAATATGTATTAGTTCTAATAATTGCTTAGTCCTTTCCCCTTTCTTAGAAAAATAGGTTTTAGTCATTTTTCCTAATAAGCAAGATTCACAAGTCTTATATGATTCAAAATCAAATGAGCCTAAGTTACCACACTTATGTAACTTAGAAATACAATTCTTATTTATATGGCCTAAATGACAATGTCATAAGTAAGATGAGTTTGGGCTATTTTTTCTTGGCCTTTTATTGTTTATATTGAGAACTTGAATTTTCATTTCTAGAATGTATAAACCATTCATTAAAGTTGCAGTACCATAATGGATATCATTTAATGAAAAATAACAACTTTTATTCTTAAAATTTAAATGAAATCCAAACAAGTCTAAACATGCAACTGAGATAATGTTTTTAAGTAAAACTGGTATATAAAAATAGTTTTGTAATTGTAGAATTAATTCGGATGGTAGGTGTAGATGATAAGTCCCTATGACAAGCTTCTAAAGCTGTAAATCATCCTCCTAACAATGCAGCCAAAATAATACCGGAAAATTTTTTTCTCCTTTTCTAGCTTCAATTTCCTTAACGAATTTAAAGAAACTAAACTTCATTTTTTTTTTCTTTTCACAGAAACAATTTCTGTGAATTAAAAGGAAACAATTTCTATAATTTACTGAAACCATTTTTAGTAATTAATATCCGTGTGTGTGTGTGTGTGTAGGGGGGGGGTGTGCGTGTGTGTATATATATAACCCACTAAAATAAAAAATTTTCAAAATTAAAATTTTACATGAAACAATTTTCGTGGACCTGAATATAATTTTGAAACTATTTCAAATTTTAAAATATTTATGAAACAATTTCATAACGTCAAATTCATTTTGAAACAATTTAAAAAAATAATAATAAAATCCGTAAAATACATATGAGATGGCTCTGATACTACTGTTGGATTTTGATCATGCAAACTAACTTACACGCAGTGAAAAAATAAAATGAATCTAGGTAAAAAAAATCACTCGTATGTAATTAAATGGTTCAAGAGAAGGGAAGAAAAATTAATTACCTCAAAAATGTAGCTTTAAAAAATTTTCTTTTGCGCGAATCCTTTCAAAAGTCGATCCAATAGAGCCACCAAATTTCAAAGATAGGAATTTCTCTAACCACACAAGGAATTGTACTCAAGTTAGGCACCAAAAACCCTATGCTAGTAGGTAATATATGGTGGCTATAGGATTAATTTAATTGGGAAGAAACTATTTTCTTTTCTTCGAAAAGAAAAAGGAAAAAAACCATCTGTGATGTTCTCTCTTTTTCTCTTCTCCTTACGGCGGCCAAATATTTTCTTATTCCTCTTCAAAGAACAAATTCTCTAATTCTTTTGTAGGTAACGAATTTCCGTTTCCAAAAACAACTGCCATAAGAAGACAAAAAGAAACACGTATAGATTTTTAATTCTTTTTAGAAAATAAATATTTTGTTCCTTTTTTCAATTATGGGTTTGGAAATTTTAAGAATTACAATTAGGCCATATGAATTATAATAAGTTTATAATTCACCCTATAGGGCTTTAATAATCACAATTCAACCCTAACTAATTATAACACTTTATAATTAGCCCACAATAATTATTTATTCTCACAAATTAACCCTATAATATTATCAAATAATATTTTGGGCGTCCATTCCTCTATTGTGTATGACCTATTAGGTTTTCTATTCATTTGGTAGCTAATATGAATTAATTCTATCATAATAGAATTAATAATCTTTTTAATAATTAGAATTAATTTATGAATTCTAGTTAGGATTAAATTTATTAATTCTTTAATTAATAAATTCATATTTCGGAGATCATGGCGGTATCTAGCAATACATCATAACCATCCAAAAATCCAGAAAGTCAAGTGGCTTGACATGAACCTATCAATAGTGAAACGTCAGTGCAATAAATTTCTTTCACCATATAATATCTCATTCGGTTTAGAGTATGAAATTAGCACCAACTCCTTTTAGAAAATTAATTAATTCTAGCCCAAGTATTTTAGTACTTATTCCCAAAATCTATTATTCATCATGTATATAAATTGGAACTATTTTCAATATATAGTCGCCTTGGCCAAGGACTTCTTGCGTAATGATTCCTACAAGTGACTATGAAATATTCGCTCCTACTATTAGGAGTAGTGAATCCTTTATTGACCCTCTCAACTACTTTCGTTTACTTCACGCTATACTCAATGTCTATCCCATTGGCGGTCTTGTAAGAGCTCCAAAAATTGGAATTAAAGTACAACACTTAGCAAACAAAGTACATTGGAGTTCTCAAATCTAAAGATACTTGCACATTTGCTATAATAAGATTCTATCATTGGCACTAAATAGTTATCTATGTGATTATCTCAAAGTTAGGTCATCCAATTTACTTGTTCAAATAACAAACATCCACGTATTAACTTTGAGTATCACAATACTCACAGATGTGAGAACCACCGCTTGATCAAATCAAGAAGTATAACACGTACTAATCTTAGCTCATTAATGATGTTTCATCTTATCAATACTATGACTAGGGATAATCTAAGCACAAACACAGTTCAGTGCAGTAGGAACATCACATCATGATCTATATAAAGATTTCCTTAACATAGTGTTGTACTTGAGACTTTATCTAACTGTTTTATATACATAAACATACGAAATAAAGAAATTAAAAGATAAAAAATGACTTTTATGAATTTAATGTGTAAAATACATTGTATAAATGATTGCTTTTATGGCACAATTCTAAATGCCACGAACATTCTCCTCAACCCAACATCTAATATAACTACAAACTTGTTGATGTTCGAAGTCCCATTCTTCATCAGATTTATTTTCAAGCTTTTAAAAAGCAAACACAAGCAAATGAAAACCCTTCACAAACAAAAAATCTTTCAATTTCCTTGCCAACTATGATAGTTTGAACCATTTAAACTAATCATTTAACTAGTAATATTCTCCATAATTCGAACAAGAAAAATTCACCAAGCACCAATCAAGAGCACTCTCTGATTCCACATTGTTGGGGCCAAACAGTCCAAGGGATAGGGGCACATACAAGCACCTGAAAAAAAAAATAGAAGCTAAAATTCAACAACAAATCAAACCACGCTTCAAACCATCTTGTAAACCCCACACTTGAATGAAAAATAGGAGTACCAAGGAAAATAAAAATGGCACCAATAATGGAAGACAAGAAAGCACAGCTAAAACACAAGAACAAGGCACAACATATTTTTACATAGAAACCCTTTCCAATATGAAGAGGAAAAACTACGGAACCTTAGGGTCCATGCTAAAAGCTCCACTAATCAACAAAAAGGAATAAAATATAGAGTTCCAAAACATATAACTAAAAATAAAACCACAATTAAGCTACAACTTTATCCAAAATAAATAAAGAGATGAAAATTGGGAGAGAATGCACTATAAATTTCATCACTGTTGCGGCGCTCAAATCTCTTAATCTGACCATAAAAAACTGATCACCACCATTCAGAATATAGAGCTATGTCTCCTCTGTCGCCATCTGATCGTCCAGTAGAAGTAGACTACTCAAACAGATTTTTTTGCAACTTCTCCCTTTCTCTCTCTCTCTCTCTCTCTCTCTCTCTCTCTCTCTCTCTCTCTCTCTCTCTCTCTTTGTCTGGCTATTTCTCTATGTTTCTTGTGTTTTACTCCTTCACCTACTGCTTCTTGTTGTTGTGTCTTCTGTCTCTCACTTTTGTTGACCAGAGAACTAAACATTTATTTTGGTTGTTGGCTTATGGCCCACGAAGTAAATGGCCACACTACAACAATCTAAGCATTTAGAGACGCTAATTAATTTATTTTGGGACGCTAATTTGTGTCGTGAAATTATTTACCAACACTTTTAAAAGTGTCCTCGCATGCATTGCTAAAAGTGGTGTCGCCAAAGAATTAGTCTTGCATCGGTAAATTAAGTTACCGACGCTTTTCCTATAAACGTCTCTAAATTTACCGACGCTTCTCCTATAAACGTCTCTATATTTATCAACACTTTTCCTATAAGCGTCTCTAAATTTACTTACGCATTTTCTATAAGCGTCTCTAAATTTATCAACACTTTCTTATAAGCGTCTAAAAATTTACTGACGCTTTACCTGTAAGCGTCTTTAAATTTACTACGCTTAAATTCTCTAATGTCATTAACATAATGACATTTTTTAAAAGTGTCCAAAATTACGGCCACAAAATTATGATTCTCTCTACTTTTCTGACTGCGTTTTATGTTTATAGCGTCTTGAAATTGGTGATACTTTATTCTATAAATGTCCCAAAAATTAGCGACACATAACTCAATCAATCATAGTGTCCCAATTTTGGCCTCACTTTGTTTTAAGCGTCCCAAAGTTGACAATTATTATATTTTATTATTTGAATTTTTTTTCCAATTTAAAATCTTATAAGAAATGTTTCTTTTTATATTGTACAATAGAGAGTTGTAAAGCAATCATAGTTTTGAAACAAAATGAATATTATTTATTGAAATAAATCGTATAAATTAGAACAAAATTAAAATACTCATACTCAAAAGCATTTTACCAAATGTCTAACTATAATATAAATCAGGCTAAATATAAATGTTCAATTTCATTGGAAAACTTAAAAAAAAAAAAAAAGTCTTCGTATTGCTGCAAGTTGATGGAAAGTCCAATAGCCCTACACATCAAATAAATAAAATATGGTAAACATTTAGAATATTAGCTACATATGCTAAAGGCAAAAGCTCTTACAATTCTATTAGCAATAGTAACATCATTTTGCAATAGCAGTTTAAGACTCTTAGCCATACAATTTGATGTACAACATCTTTAAATAAAACAAATGAAGAATAAGGTAAAATAAAAGAATCTTGCCCTGTTAGCTCCATTCTCAATCTTTTCTATATTTCAGTCCTTTGAAGCATCTGCTCTAGATTCTTCGGCACTGCACAACAAATGCCCAGAGAATTACACATGTCCTTGTGTGAATTATCAAGATCATGTCCACAAAATTGGCATACAAGCTTAAAGACTTAAGACCTTATTAGTTCAATTGCACAGTATGCATAAAATAATCTACCAATAGAGCCTTAAAAGGACGTCAAATAGCACTAATAAATTACTGCACATTGCAAGCATTCCCAGGAGCTACTAAAAGTAATTTTGAAACTTCTAGCTTACATATTTCATATCATGCTTCCAATGTTCAAAGTACCAACTTAAATCCTTCTGAGAGGAAATCATTCCTATGAGAAACATTAAGTGAGATATTAGGATAAATGTAAGGAAATGGTAGGCTAAGAAAAAATATGGGAAAGATAACAATATGACATACTTCGTGAATGAACCTCAAGCTGATAATTCATGCTAAAATAAATGAAATGCAGGAAATCACTCCAAGTGGTACCAAAAAACTGCAGATGATATTACCATTCAAGCGGCACAAATCACTTTGACAGAAGCTTAAAAAACAGTTTAAATTATTTTTTTGGTTTATCGGCTATGGGTACCCCCCCCCCCCCCCCGGTTTAATTTTGCTACAATTCCTCCAGTTCTCTTGCAACAGGAGAAGAACTAATGCAAAAGGATGACCTCATTGTTTCCAGATCAATGTTGATAGACTAATTCTGAAAATTAGAACCATCCAAAGCAGTTTTATGATTGGAAGTCAAAATATGAAGGGATTTCAAGTAGAGAACATGCCAAGATCTTAGAGTGATGTAAATCATCGCAATTTTCTAAATCAAGTCGATCAGGAAAAAATGGTTAGCAGACTGCTTCTGAGATAATCAAGAAGGATGCGATTGAAAATCTTCCATGGTTTTTAAGTAGATTATAGTGTTTGCAAGCAAGTAAACAACAACCAAAACTATCCAATTTTCCATATTTTTCACAACTCCAGATATTATAGGGATTCCAACAGACCACATTCTCATAGAATGCATCATAGAACACCCTCAAAGTTTTATCATTCTAGTCCTCACATAACCATTCGAAAAGAACTCATTTTTCATCACAGGCCCACAAACCTGCTCTCTCCACAATGGGCACTTCAAAGCTTCACTAGCAGAAAGCACAACCTCATAAGTATATTGATTGCCATCTAAACCCACACAATGCATCTTACAAAAGAATCTCCAGGAGTCCTCAAAAGAAAATTCTTATTACAATCAGAAATTGTGAAATTCCAAGGAACAACATTTTGCTCTGGAATATTTTCAAATAACTTAAATGAATAATCTATACTACCATTTTTAAGCAATTTGAATTATTTGTTTTATTTTTAGACTTTTTATATATAATATATGTTCATGTATAATATAGTCGAATTGATGCGTGAAATATTAAAAAATAAAAATAATAATAAAGACAAGTGGATGCACCACTGCTGAGCCCACCACGTGGAAGCTTCACAATCTTCTCGGTCGGGCCTTGAGCCGATTAAACTGTGTGGTCAGTGGTTTACAAAGCCTCAACCAAGTTCATGGATAGGAGCTGTTAACTAGATCAATTTCTAACAGTTCAATTGATATTGGGGACTCAATAATAGAAGACAATTTGAACTACTTGATTTATTTTCCGATTTTTTTTTTCTTATAGGATGCTGTAGTGTTGTCACTTTACAACTAAAATTAAATTATAATGCAATACGTGGTGGCTTCTTTTATAAGTAAATTTTCAGAATACGAGAAGACAAGTCTGAAGACAATGAGTCATCTCTTTATTATTATTATTATTATTATTATTATTATTATTATTATTATTATTATTATTATTATTATTATTATTATTATTATTATTATTATTATTATTATTATTATTATTATTGTTGTTGTTGTTATAAAATTAGGGTAGTGTTAGAATAAAATCTTCACACTACACACTAATAAAACTCTAACTATTTTGCGCAAGAATTTCTCTCTTTCTTTTCTCTCACAATTTTCTCTAATCTTTCTTTCACTAATCTTTCTTTCACAAAATAATGGTGTGTTACAAGCTTAGAGAATAGCTCTATTTATAGAGCTCTAATTAGTGGATTACATCATGGCATACATCATCCTCCACTAATCTTAATTAGTGGTGTCTCCACTAAATGGTGGACATCCATAAAAATCTTATAATAATTCATATAAATCCATAACTAGTGGAGCCTTCACTAATTAATAAAGATTCCAATAATTCATAATACTCCCCCTTGGATGTCCATCCATTACATAAAGAATATGTCTCGTTAAAACCTTACTAGATAAAAACCCAGTGGGAAAAAAAATCTAGTGAAGGAAAAAGAGTACACTATTCTATATGTCCATTTATTACTCCCCCTGATGAGATGATTCCTTTAAATCTTTAAACCGACGCATACCAATTTTATATCTCAACTTTTCAAATGTTGCAGTCGGTAAAGTCTTCGTGAAAATATCTGCGAGGTTATCGCATGACCGAATTTGTAGCACATCAATTTCACCTTTCTTCTGGAGTTCATGAGTAAAGAAGAATTTTGGTGAAATATGTTTTATCCGATCTCCTTTAATATATCCTCCTCGTAATTGAGCTATGCAAGCTGCATTGTCTTCATAAAGAGGAGTTGGAATACCTTTGATTGATGATAATCCACAACTTTCTCGGATATAATGAATCATGGATCTTAGCCATACACATTCTCGACTTGCTTCATGAATGGCTATAATTTCAGCATGATTTGAAGAAGTAGCTGCTATAGATTGTTTCATAGAACGCCATGATATAGCAGTATTTCCACATGTAAATAGATAGCCCATTTGAGAACGTGCTTTATGTGGATCAGATAAATAACCAGCATCTGCATAACCTATCAATGTTGGACTGGTTTTATTTGAATAAAATAATCCGAGATCAATTGTACCTTGGAGATATCGAAGGACTTGTTTAATTCCATTCCAATGTCGTCGTGTTGGTGAAGAACTAAATCTTGCTAATAAATTGACAGCAAAAGCAATATCAGGTCGTGTATTATTAGCAAGATACATCAATGCACCAATGGCACTGAGATATGGTACTTCAGGACCAAGGAGTTCTTCATCATTTTCTTGAGGTCGGAAAGGATCTTTATCCACATTTAATGATCGCACGATCATTGGAATACTCAATGTATGTGCTTTGTCCATGTAAAATCTTTTTAGCACTTTTGCTATATATGTTGATTGATGAATAAATGTTCCACTCTCCAAATGTTCAATTTGTAAACCAAGGCAAAATTTGGTTTTACCAGAATCCTTGATTTCGAATTCTCTTTTTAAATAATCAATTGTTTCTTGGAGCTCTTCAGGAGTTCCAATAAGATTAATATCATCAACATATATAGCTAATATTACAAATTTAGAACCAGATTTCTTAATAAAAACGCATGGACATACCTGGTCATTTTTAAATCCCGCTTTCAATAAATATTCACTAAGACGTGTAAACCACATGCGCCCGATTGCTTCAGGCCATATAATGATTTCGCAACTTGATGGAGTAATTTTCACGAGGATAATGTTTATATGCTTCAGGCATATGAAATCCTTCGGGGATTTTCATGTAAACATCATTTTCTAAATTTCCATACAAGTAAGCGAGTGACAACATCTAATAGGCGCATATCTATCTTTTCATGTACTGCCAAATCGATAAGATATCGGAGTGTAATAGCATCAACAACAGGAGAATAAGTTTCATCATAATCAATACCTGGTCTTTGTGAAAAACCTTGGGCTACTAATCGCGCTTTATATCGAACGATTTCACTCTTTTCATTGCGCTTTCGCACAAATATCCATTTGTAGCCAACAGGTTTTATACCTTCAGGTGTTCGGACTGCAGGTCCGAAGACTTCACGTTTTGCCGGTGCATTTAACTCCGATTGAATCGCATCTTTCCATTGCAGCCAATCTTTTCTATGCCGACATTCATCAATCGATATTGGTTCGGGATCATCATTATCCTGTGTAACATCAAGAGATATATTGTATGCAAATATATTATCAATAACAGTTTCTATCCGATTCCAACTTCTACCGAAAGTGGTATAATTGATATAAATTTCAGTGTTACTTTCATCAACTTCTGGTTCTTTGTCATCAGTTCTCTCTTGGTCTTTATCATTCTTTTCTTCAATATGATCTTCTGGATCATTTAATCCTCTTTTCTTTCGAGGATTTTTATCTTTAGAACCAAGAGGTCGGCCACGATTCTGGCGTGTTTTTGACTCAGCAGACTATAGGTATAATATTTTGTTCTGCTGGAACTTCAATTCGAATAGGAGCATTTATAGTTGGAATATGCGATTTTGTAACTCTTCCGGAGTCAACAAAAGCGTCCGGCATTTGATTTGCAATGCTTTGCAAATGAATTATCTTTTGAACTTCAAGTTCACATGCGCTTGTGCGCGGATCAAGATAATTTAATGATGTTGTCCAAGCAAGATCTTTTTTATGCTGTTTTGGTTTCTCCCCTAATTTAGGAAATAATGATTCATCAAAATGACAATCAGCAAATCTTGCTGTGAATACATCTCCTGTCGGGGGTTCAACATACCCGATAATAGAGGGAGAATCATATCCAACGTATATCCCCTTTCTTCTTTGAGGACCCATCTTTGTACGTTGGTTTGGTGCAATTGGAATATATACAAGCACACCCAAAAATTCTTAAATGAGCAATATTTAGTTCTAACCCAAAAGCCAATTGCAAAGGAGAGAATTTATGATAACTAGCTGGTCTTATACGTACAAGTGTTGCAAGCATGTAGAATAGCATGTCCCCAGTGCAGATGTTGGGAGATTTGTTTTCATTAATAATGGTCTAGCAATTAATTGTAATCGTTTAATCAAAGATTCAAGCAAGACCATTACGTGTGTGAACATGAGCTACAGGATGTTCAACATTAATCCCAATTGACATGCAATATGCATCAAAAGCATGTGATGAAAATTCACCAGCATTATCCAAACGGATATTTTTAATGTGATGGTCCGGAAATTGTGCTCGTAATTTAATTATTTGAGCAAGTAATCTCGCAAACGCCAGGTTGCGAGTAGATAATAAACATACATGTGACCATCGGGATGATGCATCAATTAAGACCATAAAATATTTGAACGGTCCACATGGTGGATCAATAGGTCCACAAATATCTCCGTGAATCCGTTCGAGAAATGTAGGACTTTCAGCTCCTACTTTTACTGGTGATGGTTTAACAATTAATTTTCCTAAGGAACATGCAGTACATGCGAATTTTTCTGATGTTAATATCCTTTTATTTTTTAAAGGATGACCATGTGTATTCTCAATGATTCTTCTCATCATGGTAGATCTCGGATGACCCAACCGGTCATGCCAAATGCTAAAAGTAATAGGATCAGTAAACTTCTGGTTTACTAGATGATGAATTTCAATTGTACGTATTTTTACAAAATATAGACCAGTAGAAAAAGACGGCAGTTTTTCTAATACCGATTTCTTACCCAAATGTATTTGAGTAATAAAAAGATGCTCAATCCCATTTTCCTCATTTGTTTCAACATGATACCCATTTCTGCGGATATCTTTAAAACTCAATAAATTTCTTCTGGATTTTGAGAAAAATAGTGCCTTATCAATAATAATTGTTGTTCCTTTAGGCAAAAATATACTAGCTCTTCCGGAGCCCTCAATTACATTTGCACTACCGTTTATCGTATAAATATTTATTTCTCTCATTTTGAGATCAGAAAAATATTTCTCATTTTTTAGTATGGTGTGTGTAGTTCCACTATCAATAATGCATACATCATCATTAATAACAGCCATCTGAACACAAATATATATATGTAAACGTAAATATTATTAGAATAGAATGAAAATGAAAATACAAAAATATCAGGGTGAGGCT
Source organism: Voacanga thouarsii (assembly GCA_026120185.1). Lineage (NCBI taxonomy): Eukaryota > Viridiplantae > Streptophyta > Magnoliopsida > Gentianales > Apocynaceae > Voacanga > Voacanga thouarsii. Next base: position 29,612 of record JANUWF010001993.1, read on the forward strand.
TTAGTTCTTTTGGACACTGCCATCACCAATTAAATGGTCTATCCTACCGTCTGGGTGTTCAAAAAAATCCGATACATCCATATGGGTAATATTGATATTAAGATCTTCAGGATCACTATCGTCATCCTCAGCATTATTTATTGGATGTTGAGAAAAATTTGTTTCCACATTTTTATTTTTCAATGAAGCTTGATACAATTCAACTAAATGCTTAGCCGTACGACAGTTTCGTGACCAATGACCTTTCATGCCACATCTATAACATATATCCTCATGCTTTTCTTCAATTTCTTTTTCTTTTCCCTTTTGATCTTTTCTGTTCTACTTCAGGTGGCCAGTATTTCTCACAGTTTGATTATAATTGTGATAAGGGAAATATCGAGCGTGTCTACGACCATAACCACGACCACGGTCACGGCCACGGCCACGACCACGACTATAACGATGGCTTCTGCTGGAGCCAACAACATTCACTTCAGGAGTCTTGTAGAGCCGGTTGGTCCGGCTTCATGATTTCTCAATAATAACTCATTATTTTTCTCTGCAATGAGGAGGGCAGTAATTAAATCTGTAAATTTTGTATACCCCTTTTCTCGATATTGTTGCTGCAGGACAATATTCGAGGCATGAAAGGTGGAGAATGTCTTCTCCAACATATCTTCATCGATCACTTTTTCTCCGCATAATTTTAATTGAGATGTAATTTTATACATTGCGGAGCTATATTCATTCACGGTTTTAAAATCTTGCAACCTCAGGTGCAACCATTCATACCGTGCAGGAGGTAGTACGACCATCTTCAGGTGGTCAAATCTTTCTTTTAAATTTACCCACAGACCATATGGATCTTTTTCAGTAAGATATTCCATTTTCAAATTTTCATCGAGATGACGACGAATAAAAATCAAAGCTTTAGCCTTGTGTTGTGCAGATGCACTATTATTTGCTTGAATAGTTTCACTAAGGCCTTCGAGCATTTAGATGCATTTACGCATCGAGAACCCATGACATATAATTTTTTCCAGAAATATCAAGGGCTACAAATTCGAGTTTCGCGATGTTAGCCATAGAGATCAATAAATGCGTACCTGTCTTCTGGCTTTGGTAACGGCAGAAACTCGTGCTTAGTCTTCTGGCTTTTGTACCGGTAGAGACTCGTGCTGATAACGTGTTATAAAATTAGGGTAGTGTTAGAATAAAATCTTCACACTACACACTAATAAAACTCTAACTATTTTGCACAAGAATTTCTCTCTTTCTTTTCTCTCACAATTTTCTCTAATCTTTCTTTCACTAATCTTTCTTTCACAAAATAATGGTGTGTTACAAGCTTAGAGAATAGCTCTATTTATAGAGCTCTAATTAGTGAATTACATCATGGCATACATCATCCTCCACTAATCTTAATTAGTGGTGTCTCCACTAAATGGTGGACATCCATAAAAATCTTATAATAATTCACATAAATCCATAATTAGTGTAGCCTCCACTAATTAATAAAGATTCCAATAATTCATAATAATTATTATTAAATAAAAATCTTTATTATTCAGAAATTTAAAAAGTCAAGAGGTATACCTTTTCGTTATATAATAAGAGTTTAATTTTTTTTTAAAATTTCTGATTTCTAGTATTATATTTAAAAAGTAATTTTTTACTTCAAAAAATTTTACACTTCAAATTCATAGGACAAATTACAAAAAATTTATAAATTTTGATTAATAAAGAGCATGTATATAAATATAATATAACTTAAAATATAAAAAAATAAAAAATAATTTATCCCAAACAATGTTCATAATTTAGACCTAATTTAAAAATAAAGACAAATGGAGACTCACAGCGGAGCGTGCCGCGTGGATACTACCCGGTTGAGCCAAGTGAGACTGTTGCTTGCAGTGGGCTTGCTTTTATTTTTTATTTTTCATTTTTTTTCAGATTTCCCATTTTAACATCTATAATTTCCCTCTTGTTATGAATATCTTAAAATTATTGGAAGCTCCATTAATTAGTGGAGGCTCCACTAATTATGAATTTATGTGAATTATTAGAGAAGATTTTTATGGATGTCCACCATTTAGTGGAGATACCACTAATTAAGATGATGTATGACATGATGTATTTCACTAATTAGAGCTCTATAAATAGAGCTATTCTCTAAACTTGTAATACACCATTATTTTGTGAAAGAAAGATTAGAGAAAATTGTGAGAGAAAAGAAAGAGAGAAATTCTTGTGCAAAGAATAGTTAGAGTTTTATTAGTGTGTAGTGTGTAGATTTTATTCTAACACTACCCAAATTTTATAACACGTTATCAGCATGAGTCTCTGCCGTTATTAAAGCTAGAAGACAGGTACGCATTTATTAATCTCTATGGTTACCCTTGCTAAACTCAAATTTGTAACCCTTGATATTTCTGGAAAAAAATTATATATCATGGGTTCTCAATACGGAAATACATCTAACTGTTGAAAAGAAAGATTTGACCACCTGAAGATGGTTGTACTACCAACTGCACGGTATGAATGATTGCACCCGAAGTTGCAAGATTTTAAAACCGTGAATTCTGCGATGTATTAAAATTACATCTCAGTTAAAATTATGCGGAGAAAAAGTTGGAGAAGACATTCTCCACTTTTCATACCTCAAATATTGTCCTGCAGTAACAATATCGAGAAAAATGGTATCCAAAGTTGACAAATTTAACATGAGTTATTATTGATAAATCATGAAGCCAAATGAATTGACTCAACAGTACTCCCAGAAGTGAATGTTGTTGGCTCCAACAGAGGCCATCGTTCTAGTCGTAGTTGTGGCAGTGACTGTAGTTATGGTCATGGATATACTCGATATTTCCCTTATCACAGAGAAATACTGGCCACCTGAAGTAAAATAGAAAGGGAAAAAGATATTTCAATTAATAATAAGCATCACATCTTTTATTCATATCACTAGTGTTCACATGAACTTGAGAATACATGTTTGTAGTTGCTCTTTTGCAATTGAGCTGACAAATTTAAGATGAATATTTGTAATTGTTCTTTTTCAATATTTACATTAGAAGAAGACAAAAAATTAGCAATTATGGACTTCAACTCCTCTTCTTCGGCATCCTCCTCATTTTCCTTCCCTTTTGAGCCAACATCTAGACTAGTAGCAGAATTAGCCGTGAAGTTACTGTGAAATGAGTCTTGGGATTTTATGATCCTCTTAAGTTTATTATACTTAAGTTTCTCATTATATTTGGCCTTGAAGCATGCTTGTCTCCATTTCTGTGTTTGGTCCTCCAACTGCGTATCAGGACTTTCTTCCATCAACTGCTTTTCACATTCCAATATCTCAATGGCTTCTTTCAACTTCTTCTTAGCCATATGTCCTCCTTCTTCTTTATTTTGCATCTCCTGTAAATTGAAGTGATATCATCGGTTATTTACTTATAAATCTTTCATAATTTCATACTTGCAAATTATAAGTATGTGTGAGAGAGAACCTGAACATTCTGGATTAGGGTCTCCAAGCTCATCAACTTCCTGTGAGGCCATCGATGAATTCCTAACTCCTTACATCTTTTCTTGAGACGGGTTATGCCAATATTCAGTTCTTTGGCCGCGCTCTTGATTGACAGGTAAAAGTACTGCGAAATGGTTTCTCTTGATAGTGTTTGGGAGTTATTGCCCTTCTTCTCTCTCTACCTCTTAATCCTTTTATTCTCTATAGGAATTTCGTATGAAATAATGTCTTGAACTTCGATATTATGCATGTCATGGGTCCTCACTTCGACTTCATTACCAATATCACTCGTTATTTCTCCTAGAAAAAGAAAAACAATATTAGTAAAGATAATACCATTCAAAATTCATGTTTGAATATATGATAACCTGGAATCATATTGTAGCTTTGTTCAAAATCCATTAAGAAGTAGAAAGGATCATGCACAAGCATATCCTCATTTAGAGGAATAGCATCAAAAGCAGTCTCTTACATGGGCAGATCAAATTGGTCCCAAGCAGTATGTTCACTGATTTACATCAAAACAAATCAAAAGATAGTTTAATTTTATTATCAAGCACACTAAAAAAAAAGGAAGCCCTTAAAGGTATCTTACCTGAAATTAGGAGGAAGCGGTTGGCTTGGAAAGGAAAATACATCAAAATCTGCTGCAGAAACCAAGTCAAAATTTGACCATGTCTCAAATGAATTACGAGTCTCCATATTTGCTTTGTGATTTTTGTTTTTTATGTTTACTAATGACTGATGATTGAGATATATATCGATGCATATATATATATATATATATATATATATATCTGTATGAGGAAGAAGAAGAGGTAGATGGTAGGTAGAGGGTCGGAAGAGAAGAAAAGACAAGAGAGGAAGAGGAAAAGTCGGTACCGGGAAGGGAAAAAAAAAGGAGATTTTTATAATAAGTGTCTTGGCATTTCCTACATGTCATCATGTTCTTACATTTCCTTTTCTTTTTCATTATTCTCTTATGAAATCATTATTCCCTAAATTAGGGGGAGAATAGAAACAGTATAAGAAAGATCTTGATTTGACAACATTATAAATTATCTTGATCCGCGCACAAGCGCATGTGAACTTGAAGTTCAAAAGATAATTCATTTGCAAAGCATTGCAAATCAAATGCCAGATGCTTTTGTTGACTCCAGAAGAGTTACAAAATCGCATATTCTAGCTATAAATGCTCATATTCGAATTGAAATTCCAACAGAACAAAATATTATACTTATAGCTGTTGAGTCAAAAACACGCCAGAAGCGTGACCGACCTCTTAGTTCTAAAGATAAAAATCCTCAAAAGAAAAGAGGATTAAATGATCCAGAAGATCATATTGAAGAAAAGAATGATAAAGACCAAGAGAGAACTGATGACAAAGAACCAGAAGTTGATGAAAGTAACACTGAAATTTATATCAATTATACCACTTCTGGTAGAAGTTGGAATCGGATAGAAACTGTTACTGATAATATATTTTTATACAATATATCTCTTGATGTTACACAGGATAATGATGATCCTGAACCAATATCAGTTGATGAATGTCGGCATAGAAAAGATTGGCTGCAATGGAAAGATGCGATTCAATCGGAGTTAAATGCACTGACAAAACGTGAAGTCTTTGGACATGCAGTCCGAACACCAGAAGGTGTAAAACCTGTTGGCTACAAATAGATATTTGTGCAAAAACGCAATGGAAAGAGTGAAATCGTTCGATATAAAGCGCGATTAGTAGCCCAAGGTTTTTCACAAAGACCAGGTATTGATTATGATGAAACTTATTCTCCTGTTGTTGATGCTTTTACACTCCGATATCTTATTATTTTGGCAGTACATGAAAAGATTGATATGCGCCTATTAGATGTTGTCACTGCTTACTTGTATGGAAATTTAGAAAATGATGTTTACATGAAAATCCCCGAAGGATTTCATATGCCTGAAGCATATAAACATTATCCTCGTGAAAATTACTCCATCAAGTTGCAGAAATCATTATATGGCCTGAAGCAATTTGGGCGCATGTGGTTCACACATCTTAGTGAATATTTATTGAAAGCGGGATTTAAAAATAATTAGGTATGTCCATGTGTTTTTATTAAGAAATTTGATTCTAAATTTGTAATATTAGCTATATATGTTGATGATATTAATTTTATTGGAACTCCTGAAGAGCTCCAAGAAATAATTGATTATTCAACATCAAGGATGGTCGTAAAATTACACTTTGTCTTGGTTTACAAATTGAACATTTGGGAAATAGAACATTTATTCAACATATACAGAAAAAGTTCTAAAAAGATTTGGCATGGACAAAGCACATTCATTGAGTATTCCAATGATCGTCCGGTCATTAGATGTGAATAAAGATCTTTTCCAACCTTAAGAAGAGGATGAAGAACTTATTGGTCCTGAAGTACCATATCTCAGTACAATTGGTGCATTGATGTATCTTTCTAATAATACACGACCTGATATTGCCTTTGCTGGCTGTTAATTTATGAGTAAGATTTAGTTCTTCACCAACACGACGACATTGGAATGGAATTAAACAAGTTCTTCGATATCTCCAAGCAGCGACTTCTTCAAATCATGCTGAAATTATAACCATTCATGAAGCAAATCGAGAATGTGTATGGCTAAGATCCATGATTTATTATATCCGAGAAAGTTGTGAATTATTATCGATCAAAGATATTCCAACTCCTCTTTATGAAGACAATGCAGCTTGCATAGATCAATTACGCGGAGGATATATTAAAGGAGATCGGATAAAACATATTTCACCAAAATTCTTCTTTACTCATGAACTCCAGAAGAAAGATGAAATTGATGTGTTACAAATTCAGTCATGTGACAACCTCGCAGATATCTTCACGAAGACTTTACTGACTGCAACATTTGAGAAGTTGAGATATAAAATCGGTATGCGTCGGTTTAAAGATTTAAAGGAATCAACTCATTAGGGGGAGTAATAATCAGACATATAGAATAGTGTACTCTTTTTCCTTCACTAGATTTTTTTTCCACTGGGTTTTTATCTAATAAGGTTTTAACGAGACATATTCTTTATGTAATGGATGGATATCCAAGGGGGAGTGTTATGAATATCTTAAAATTATTGGAAGCTCCACTAATTATGAATTTATGTAAATTATTAGAGAAGATTTTTATAGATGCCCACCATTTAGTGGAGACACCACTAATTAAGATTAGTGGAAGATGATGTATGCCATAATGTATTCCACTAATTAGAACTCTATAAATAGAGCTATTCTCTAAACTTGTAATACACCATTATTTTGTGAAAGAAAGATTAGAGAAAATTGTGATAGAAAAGAAAGAGAGAAATTCTTGTGCAAAGAATAGTTAGAATTTTATTAGTGTGTAGTGTGTAGATTTTATTCTAACACTACCCAAATTTTATAACACCTCCCACATTTCCCCTCTTTTTTCTCTAAATTTTCTCTCATGGTTCAATTATCCATCACTTCAAATTATCTAATTATTTAAAAATTCTCCAAGTGGGTACCTAATTATATTAAATATTTTTCTTTCAATTTTATTTTTTTTTTTCCAAATTTTAGTATTGTTATATATATCATAATTTAGAATGATTTCGAAATCTATTCCACTGCAGTTGGTATCATGATTTGATTTGATCGTGACCCATACTTAATGACACTTATGATATGGTCATGCTTCAAATTTCTCTTTTATTTTTTTAAATTAACGCGTGTCTCGAAATATACATTAATTTAGATAAAATAAAATATTTATATTAAATAATGTATATCTGAAATATGCTCAATCTGCGTAAGATCCAATTTAGAATGAATAATTATTATATATCCTGATTAATAATTATTTAGCTACATAAATTAAAAAATCAATTAAGAGCTATGAAATCAGACAAGAGTGTACCGTATTATACATATTAATTTTTAATCTCAATTAAAAGATGTAGTTTTGATATATTTGTGCTGAAGAAAATAATAAGAATATTTTAACCCTCTTAAATTCTATTTTTTTAATAAAACATTAACACATCTAATTCATTTCTTATTTTAAAAATAGTGATTAAAAAATTGTTGGGATGAAAAATAGAAGCAACACACAAATATATAGAAAAGAGAAAAGAAAATCAAAAAATTAAATATAACACAAAATTTAATGTAGAGAAAAGAAAATCAATAAATAAAACATAACAGAAAATTTAATGTGGTTTGGTCTCTCAATTAGACCTACATCCATGACCTCGAAGGGAAACACTCCATTATGTAATTTTTGAACGGATAAAATTACAAACCCTCACAAAAAAACTCAAGACTAAAAAATCTCTCAATTTATTAGAATCAATGAGTTGGTGTACTCTCTCCAAAACAATACTAACATATTTATAGGAAAGTCTTCATTACTCTTCTTTAAATTATCCCATGTGGGACTGAGAAAAACTCAACAAATCCTCTATTTTCTCAATTTCTCAAATTACAACAAAATCTAACAATTTAACTCTATTTCCAATCCTTACAGTCTTCTTCTCTGTTGTTTCTTCCGTTTTACTTCCTTCAAGTCGCTTCTTTAAGAAATGACTACCAAGATAGTAGATGTTTTTACTCTTCTTTCTTGATTGCATAACCATATAGTTCCATTTGTATATTTTGCAAGACTTCCCAACTCCAACATACTTGTATCCTTTTGATGCCATCATACCTAATGAAATAATGTTGACACTAGAATCAATAAGATACCTTACATCAAGAAGTATTTTAACTTCATCATTGTGGAGTTAAGGCAGACTCGTCCAACGCCTTCAACCTTCATCTTAGAATTGTTTCCCACATTGGTGTGGCCAAAATTTTCCAATTGCAAATCATCGAACATGTCTTGGTCCTTGCAGATATACAAGCCTGATGCAAAATCCATTATTCAATTTGAATGCTTCTCATTAACAGTATTATTCGAACATCTCATCAATAATAGATCATCGCCCATGACCATATTTGTAAAGGAATCACTTACTTTGGCCTTGCGCCTCATTGATTCTCTTAAAGCTTTTAAATCCTCTTTTATTTTTGGTCAACAACTTTAGGTGTGACCAATCTCCCCACAATAATAACACTCAAGGTGGCTATTATCACTTTGGTGGGATATATATATATATATATATATATATATATATATATATAGAAAATAGGGGGAAAAAACCTCTAAATTGATAGAAAGTGCTAATAAAAATAATGTTTTTTTTATTTTTAAAAAGACTAAAATCTCTATTTGGGACGTCAAAAGTAAATTATATAAAATATATAATGTTATAATAATAATATATTACGTTAATAACATATATCATATTCTAAAAAAATATAGATATAATTTAAAGTGATTATTTAATTAAATTTGTTTGATAATATACAATATAAAGTAGTTAATTACTTTTAACAACATATTTTTTTTAATATCTTAATTGATTAATATATTGAAATAATATATGTATTTTTATTAAATTTTATTCAAGGTAATTAATTAAATTAAAAAAAATCAATCATTAAAGGTTTCAACAGTTTTGAAAAAATTTAGTAGAGTATCCCATATAAATTGATCATTTCCATGCACTAAAATTTTCCATATCCCAATACCATAGTAAAACACAAAATCTAGAAATCAAGAAAAAAAATAATAAATCCACAACCTAACACAAAATCTAATTTTCCACATAGCACTGGCAAAAAAAAAAAAAAAAAATCCTAATTCATCACTACTAACTTTCATGAATATTCGTAAAACATCTCCAAGCATTAACTATCTTCCTAATAATCAAACTCCAAAAAATTCCCCACTACTATCAATTCCATCACACAAATATAGCCAAAAAATCAATAATCACATAGGCCCATTGAGCCCAAAAAATTTTAGCTCAATTTATCCTTTTTTTCCCCCAATTTTTAGATTCTCAAATCGATATTCTTCCAAACTCCACAACTTTTTGGGCACTGAAGAAGCACAACAATATAATGGAGGAGAACAATTAACGCCCATACAACAATTGAATGCAAATTAGTCTAGACAAAGAGGAAAAAGAAAAAAAAGAATTGGGATCACTCACTGATGCAAGGACAGTCGGTGGCGGTGCTAGGGAGAAGCAAAAAAGATATCTCCACAGTAGAGATATCTCGACTGCAGCGGCGGCATGGCAGGAGATTTGGGCAAGCAACAACAACGACACGACATTCTTCAGAAACTACAGTGCTGCGTTCTTCGGCGACTAGAAGGGAAGAAAGGAGAAAGGAAGAAAGCTTGAGAGAAAGTTGAAGGAGGAAGAAGATTTTGTGTACATTTTGGTTTTTGCAACCGATTTAAATTTAACGACCAATTAGCAATCGCTAATTAAAAAACTAAAAATTATTTTTAATTAGTGACTGATAAGTAATTAATGACCGAATAGCAACGACGTCAACTATTGGCCACAAATTAATGGCCGATTTTACGATGGATAAAAAATAATTAAAAATTAAAAACGAATAAATTTTTTTTATCAAAAAACAATCGATGTTGTGTCTCTATTAATTACGGAAAAAATGACCGTGTACATTTCCGAGTGAATAGCAACCGATTAGCAACCTCAAAGTTTACTGGTCACAAATCAATCGCTAATAGCGACAGATTATATATACGTTGATACTATCGGTTACCAATAGCAGTCGCTATAGTCACTAAATTGGTCCCTATTCAACCAGATTCTTGTAGTGAATGATTTTGTGATGAAACTAACTCTACAAGAGAATCAGCCACTAGGTTACCTTGACGATATACATAAACAAATGACATTTGCTCAAAATGGTCTTCTATCAACATTTTTATCCTTCTAAACTCTTGATATCCATTCCATGTGAAAACATGACGATGATTCAGGATTTTGCCCAGCTGCAAGGCATGTGATTGCACCTTAGTTTTTATCAAATGAAGTTGCAAACATCTCCTTAATCCAATCAATAGAGTTTTAATTTATGCGAAGAAATGATCTAGTGCACCAAGATTTCTGAAACTGCATATATAAAGGACCCATCTCCTTGTCTAATTATGCCACCGACACCTGAATTAAGCATATGAGATATGCTGCTACCATCCACATTTAAAATGAACATATTGTCCTGACAGTGCTTCCACACACATTGTCCTGACGGTACTCTCCCAGTGTTCTTTGTGTAAAACTCCCTAAAGGCTTTTATTGGATCCAATGCCACTGATCAAACTCTCTTCAATCTTTATTGTTACAACATAACGGTACTTTGTTCACACAAGAAACATTTCCACGAGAAAAGTGATTAATATGAAGAAAGATGATTCAAGTTTTTCTTGAAAATACAATATTGCAACAATTAACCTGAATTATGAAGCATACTTTAAGAATGAGAACTAGCAAGCTTTATTAAAAGTGTATGATTCAAGAGCACTTAAAATGTTTCCATCAGTTCCCTCTCTATTATTTTACCCACTCTCTGATTATCTTCCTTTTCTCTCTAAATCTCTCTACTTTCGAATCAAAGTTTCTTAAGTTAAATAGATGTTGCAATAGAGTGTTGTTTGTTTCCTAATTGAATTAGGAGACTGCTAAAAGATCTACGTGCAGCTTCCAATTTCATTAGGATTCCATATCCTAATAGCATAATCTTCTTCAAAGATCTTCTCTTAAGTTTTCTAGAATCCTTTCTCCTAATCCAATATAAATATCTTCAACATCAAACATTGCCAATCATTAGGTTTAAGCAGTTTGCGAAAATAATTCATTGTCAAAGGAACACTTCTACAGCATTGTTAAAGATTCTTGTCAACCATCTTGTCAGTTTCCTTAACAATTATATTTCACATCAATAAGCAAGACCATAGTTAATTTTGATGCCTAAACTTCCACCATAGTTCCATAGAAAAGGCCGTATATATTTAAATCACCAAAAGACCTCAAATTTAAGCCATTTCCTTCCCAAAAGTAACATAAAAATTCCTAATTTCTCCAATGCCTTTTTGAACCAAATGATGAGTGGCCTCAAATGAAATTCATGCACAATACTTCTTGTAACTCATGAAAAACTGAAATAGGAGGATAAATAGTATGCCAATTATGAAGAGGAATGGATGCTCGGACTAACCTTGTTAGATGAAGACACATTACCTCTGATTAAAATTTTAACCTCGAATCCATTTGTAAGCATTATCAATCAAGGTCTGAAAATATATTCTTTTCCATCTCCCCTTTTAAGAGTAGAGAGCCTAGGTAAGTGAAAAGTAAGGCCTTCTAAGGAAACCCTATGACATGTTGAACAAAAGCTCTCCTCCTATTTGTTGCCTTTGTAGATAAAGTATACGTGCTTTTATTACAATTCATGAGCAGCCCTGAATCAATCTAAAAATCATTTAAGACTTGCACCAATATGCATTCAATAACTTCCTTGATGTGGTTGCAAACACAATGGTGTTATCTGCAAAGCTAAGATACACAACAAATGGACACTTTCTCGGAATCGAATGAGGCACAAAAGTTGGAGAAGATAATAGAGTATTAAGACCTCTCCCTAAAAGCCCCTGAGCTAATACAAAAACCAAAGGAGACAATGGATCACCTGGTCGAATACCTCTTGTAGATTTAAAGTAGCCACAATTCTCACCATTCATAGGTACTAAAAAACCACAATTGCCAATGCAATTGCGAATCAAAATTTGAACATGAGCATTAAAACCAAAGCAGTTTTACGTTTTTAGCAAGTAATTCCAGCACACACGATCAAATGCCTTGGTCATGTCTAATTTAAAAACTGCATTACCACCAACATGGCCCATCAAGGGAATGAATAAGTTTATATGCTAATAGTACGTTATCTGTTATGCTCCGACCTTTGATAAATACTATTTGATATAAGGAGAATGTTATGTGGAATCAAACAAAGAATAAGGTAAACAAAGGAATCAATCAACAACAATCCAACAAAAATTGTTTGGAGTGGTTGAAGCACTTTGCAATGAGTGAAGCTACGGATGCCTCTGGCATGCCAATAAATAGCCATTCCTTGAGGGCAAAGAAAGCATACCAACGAGAGAGTTTTGAGTGTAAAGTTTCAAAGAAAAATTGTGAGGGTTTGGAAAAATTCTCTAGGTACTCTATAGGTATTTTGTGTGGTTGTAATAATTTTTCACATAGTGAATATTTTTCTCAGTTGTCTTTTGACAACGGCCGTGGTTTTTCTCCAATTTTAGAATTTTCTACATAAATATTTATTTTGTTAGTGGAAAACTCCAAAACCGGGGAAAAACCACAGCTGTTGTCAAAAGATAACCGAGAAAAATATTTACTATGTGAAAAATTATTACAACCATAGAATATCAAATGCAATATTTTTCTCACACACCAAACCCAAGAAAAATACCTAGAGAGTACCCAGAGAATTTTCCCAAACCTTCAAACCTTCACAATTTTTCTTTGAGTTTGACATTCAAAACACGAGCTTCTCTTGTTGGGATGATTTCTTTGCCCTCAGGGCATGCCTATTTATAGGGATGCCAGAGGCCTCCATAGCTTCACTCATTGCAAAGTGGTTCAACCACTCCAAACAACCTTTGTTTGATTGTTGTTGGTTGATTCCTTTGTTTGCCTTCTTGTTTGTTTGATTCCACATAACAATCTCCACCTGAATTAAACTAAAAAAAAAAAAAAAAAAATTGCTACCGAGACATTGTCTAATACCGACAATAATAAACATTATCATACTCGACGATAAAAAGTATATCCACTTGAAATTAACATCAACATCAAGAATTTCACCACGGCCCATATCGACAATTATGGTGCAACTTCCATGCTGATTTTCTAGAAGTTCATTAGCCATCGACATTCCTTTATTGCGCCACATACCTTGCATAATCATCATCTAATGCCCGTATACAAATTTGTGGACATACTACCAATCATACGTCCTCTTTCATGGCATCTCCAGTGGTAGCAATCATGCAATGAGGATATATATTTGTCTTTAAAACAATTCATCATTTCCCTCTGCTAGGGAAATGACATTAGTAACATTATTTTTTTATTTGGAGCTATTGGTCGAACCAACTCTACCCTTCTTGCAGTTTTTATCAACATCAAATTTTGTTCCTGACATTTTTCTTGTACTTTTTTTTTAGTGTAAAACACACACTAAAACTCCACCGTACCAAAGGTACTTGTAGGTTTAATCTACAGAGTAAATAATAATCTAACATATTTTCTGATGTGGACAGTCCACCTTAGGGGCAATCACAGAGCATACGATAAGTAGATATTAATACCCTAGAAAGGCTCTGATACCAGTTGTTGGGAAAAAATATTTCCCATTACCCCACAGACTACCTTTAATAAGAATAATCAAGCAACCATAGAGAAAAATAACAAGGCAAAGATTTAGGTGAAAAACTCCAAAATTGGAGAAAAACCACAGCTGTTGTCAAAAAACAACCGAGAAAAATATTCCTAATGTGAAAAATTATTACAACCATACAATATCAAATACAATATTTTTCTCACACACCAAATCCAAGAAAAATACCTAGAGAGTACCCAGAGAATTTTTCCAAACTCTCAAACCCTCATAATTTTTCTTTGAGTTTTACACTCAAAACACGAGCTTCTCTCGTTGGGATGCTTTCTTTGCCCTCAGGGCATGCCTATTTATAGGCATGCAGAGGCCTCCATAGCTTCACTCATTGCAAAGTGCTTCAACCACTCTAGACAACTGACTACAGGAAAAATCCCTTTTTGCGACGAATTTTTTGCGACGGCTACAGTACTGTCGCTAATAGCGACCATTTTGCGACAATTATCAATTAGCTTGCGAGTTGACCAACACCATCGCAAAACCGTAGCAAATTGCGACGGTTTTGCGATGGCCAAAATACCGATCACAATTCGTAGAAAAACCGTCGCTATTTGCGAGGGGTTTGCGACGGCTAAGTGCCCTCGCAAATTGCGAGACTTTTGCAACGGCCGATTGTTTTTTGAAAAAAATATTTTAAATTTTTTTTTGGATGTCTATCGTAAAGCCCTCGCAATTTGCGAGGGTTTTGCGATGGCAATTTAACCCTCACAAATAGAGAGGGTTTTGTGACGGTCGTTGTTTTTTTAAAAAAAATTTAAATGTCCATCGCAAAGCTCTCGCAATTTGCGAGGGTTTTGCGATGGCATTTAAGCCTTCGCAATTTGTGAGGGTTTTGCGATAATTTTTTAATAAAATATTTAAATAAAATATTTTGAAAGGCCGTCGCAAAACCCTCGCAAATTGTGAGGGTTTTGCGACGGCCAATTATTTTTTTAAAAAAAATTTAAATTTGAATGTCCATCGCAAAGCCCTTGCAATTTGCGAGGATTTTGCGATGGCTGATTGTTTTTTGAAAAAAGTATTTAAATTTTTTTTTTTGAATGTCCATCGCAAAGCCCTCGCAATTTGCGAGGGTTTTACGATGGCCATTAAACCCTCACAAATAGCGAGAGTTTTGCGATTTTTTTTTAAATAAAATATTGTAAAAGTCCATCGTAAAACCCTCGTAAATTGTAAGGGTTTTGCGATGGCCGTTGTTTTTTAAAAAAATATTTTTAAAAAAAATTAAATGTCCATCGCAAAGCCGGCGCAATTAGCGAGGATTTTGCGACGGCCTGTAAGCCCTCGCAAATTGCGAGGGTTTTGCGATGATTTTTTAAATAAAATATTTTGAAAGTCCGTTGCAAAACCCTCTCATTTTGCGACAGCCAATTATTTTTTACAAAATATTTTTTAAAAAAAAATTTGAATGTCCATCGCAAAGCCCTCGTAATTTACGAGGGTTTTGCAATGACTTTTAAACCCTCCAAATTGCGAGGGTTTTGCGACGTCTTATTATTTTTTAAAAAATATTTTAATTTTTTTTTTGAATGTCCATCGCAAAGCCCTCGCAATTTGCGAGGGTTTTGCGACGGCCTGTAAACCCTCATAAATTGCGAGGATTTTGCAATAGTTTTTTTAAATAAAATATTTAAATAAAAATTTTTGAAAGTCCGTCGCAAAATCCTCGCAATTTGCGATGGCCGATTATTTTTTAAAAAAATATTTTTAAAAAAATTTGAATGGCCATTGCAAAGCCCTCGCAATTTGCGAGGGTTTTGCGACGGCTAATTTTTTTTAAAAAAATTTTGAATGTCCATCGCAAAGCCCTCGCAATTGGCGAGGGTTTTGTGGCGAGGGTTTTGTGACGGCATTTAAACCCTCGTAAATTGCGAGGGTTTTGCGATGATTTTTCTAAATAAAAATCTAAAATTTTAAAATTTTGAATTTTTTAAATTTTTTATGAAAAATCTGAAAATCCTAATTCGTCGCAAATTCGTCACTAATTGTGATGAATTTGCTTCTTCTCTCGCAAAACTGTCGCAATTTGCGAGGATTTTGTGACAAATAGGGTTTTAATCTATATTGTTTAAAATTTTTTAATTTTTATTTATATGTTTGTGTAGTGGTGTATTTTGACAAATTTACTGAAATGTTTTTAATAACATGTCTCAATTTATGCATTTTTTTTTAGAATTTTGTATATGTAATTATGTTATGTTATACATCTAATGTATTACATAAGTAAATATATATAGTTAATTATATTATGTTATATACTTGCTCTAATATATAAGTATATGTCTACAATGTATATAAGTATCTCTTTAGTTTAATATATATATTATAACATGTAGGTATGTATATATATATATATGTCTAATTTTTTTACCTATTACCTTGACTAAGTAGTATATAAAGTAAAATATATATAAAGAAAAATAATTCAAATACTGTTATTATTGTTGAGATCACTAAAAAAATAGTGATAATTATAATGTAAAGATCGGTTTGTAATATATATAGTTAATTCCATTATGTTATATACTTACTCTAATATATAAGTATATGTATATGCTGATATAGTATACAATGTATATAAGTATCTCTTTGATTTAATATATATATTATAACATGTATGTATATATAAAGAAAAATAATTTAAATACTATTATTATTATTGAGATCACTAAAAAAAATAGTAAAAATTATAATATAGAGATTGTTCTGAATTATTGGAATCTCCATTAATTAGTGGAGGCTCCACTAATTATGGATTTATGTGAATTATTAGAAGATTTTTATGGATGTCCACCATTTAGTGGAGACACCATTAATTGATATTAGTTGAAGATGATGTATGCCATGATGTATTTCACTAATTAGAGCTCTATAAATAGAGCTATTCTCTAAGCTTGTAATACACCATCATTTTGTGAAAGAAAGATTAGTGAAAGAAAGATTGGAGAAAGAATTGTGAGAGAAAGAAAGAGAGAAGTTTGAAGAGAAATTCTTGTGCAAAGAATAGTTAGAATTTTCTTAGTGTGTAGTGTGTAGATTTTATTCTAACACTACCCTAATTTTATAACACATTATCAGCACGAGTGTCTGCCGTTATTAAAGCCAGAAGACAGGTACGCATTTATTGATCTCGCTAAATTCAAATTTGTAGCCCTTGATATTTCTGAAAAAAAAATTTATATGTCATACAAAAATGCATCTAAATGCTAAAAAAAAAGGAGATCCATATGTCATGTGGATAAAAAGAAAGATTTGACCACCTGAAGATGGTCGTACTACCCACTGCATGGTATGAATGGTTGCACCTGAAGTTGCAAGATTGTAAAACCGTGAACTCCGTGATGTATAAAACTACATCTTAGTTAAAAATTTTACGGAGAAAAAGGTACTGATGAAGTTATATTGGAGAAGACATTCTCCACTTTTCATGTTCTACAGTAACAATATCGAGAAAAATGGTATCCAAAATTGACAGCTTTAACATGAGTTATTATTGAGAAATCATGAAGCCAGATGAACTGGCTCAACAAAGACTCCCGTAAGTGAATGTCGTTGGCTCCAGCAGAGCCATCGTTATAGTCGTAGTTGTGGCAAGTGGCCGTGGTTATGGTCATGGACACACTCGATATTTCCCTTATCACAGAGAAATACCGCCACCGAAGTGGAACAGAAAAGATAATAAGGGAAAAAGATATTTCCATTAATAATAAGCATCACATATTTTATTCATATCAATAGTGTTCATATGAACTTGATGATACATGCTTATAGTTGCTCTTTTATAATTGAGCTGACAAATGTAAGATGAAGGTTTGTAATTGTTCTTTTTCAATATTTACATTAGAGGATGACAAACAATTAGTAATTATGGACTTCAGCTCCTATTTTTCAACATCCTCCTCCTTTTCTTTCCCCTTTGAGCCAGCATCGAGACTAGTAGCAGAATTAGCCGTAAAATTACTGCGAAATGAGTCTTGAGATTTTATGATCTCCTTAAGTTTATTATATTTCTTATTATATTTGGCCTTGAAGCATGCTTGTCTCAATTTCTGTGTTTGGTCCTCTAACTGCGTATTAGGACTTTCTTCCACCAACTGTTTTTCACATTCCAGTATCGCAATGGCTTCTTTCAACTTCTTCTCAGCCATATGTCCTCCTTCTTCTTTATTTTGCATCTCCTGTAAATCGAAGTGATATCATCGGTTATTTATTTATAAATCTTTCATAGTTTCATACTTGCAAATTATAAGTATGTATGAGAGAGAACCTGAACATTCTTAATTATGGTCTCCAAGCTCACCAACTTCCTGTGAGGCCATCGACGAATTCCTAACTCCCTACATCTTTTCTTGAGACAGGTTATGCCAATATTCAATTCTTTGGCTGCGCTCTTGATTGGTAGGTAAAAGTATTGCGAAATTGTTTCTCTTGATAGTGTCTGGGAGTTATTGCCCTTCTTCTCTCTCTGCCTCTTAATCATCTTATTCTCCCCAGGAATTTTGTCTGCAATAATATCTTGAACTTCGATATTATGCATTTCATGAGTACTTACTCCGACTTCGCTGCCAAGACCACTCATTATTTCTCCTAGAAAAAGAAAATAATATCAGTAAAGGTAATACCATTCAAAATCCATGTTTAAATGTATAATAACCTGGAAACATATTCTGGCTTTGTTCAAAATCCATTAGAGAGTAGAAAGGATCATGCACAAGCATATCCTCATTCAAAGGAATAGTATCAAGAGGAACAGTATCAAAAGCAGTCTCTTGTAGGGGCAGATCAACGTGGTCCAAAGCAGTATGTTCAAAACTTCCACTGATTTACATCAAAAACAAACCAAAAGAGAGTTTAATTTCATTATCAAGCACACTAAAAACAAATGGAAGCCCTCAAAGGTATCTCACCTGAAATTAGGAGGAAGCGGTTGGTTTGGAAAGGAAAACATATCAAAATCTTCTGCGTTCGAATTAGGCAGAAGCGGTTGGTTTGGAAATGAAAATACATCAACATCTGCTGCAGAAACTAAGTCAAAATTTAATCATGTCTCAAATGAATTACGAGTCTCCATATCTGTTTTGTGATTTTTGTTTTTGATGTTTACTAATGACTGATAACTGATATATATATCGATACATATATATATATATATATATCTGTATGAGGAAGAAGAAGAGGTAGATGGTAGGTAGAGGGTCGGAGGAGAAGAAAAGACAAGAGAGGAAGATGAAAAGTCGGTACCCGGGAAGAGTGAAAAAAAAAATAGATATTTTTCTTGGCATTTCCTGCTTGTCATCATTTTCTTATATTTCTTTTCTTATTCTCTTATGAAATCATTATTCCCTAAATTAAGGGGAGAACAGAAATAGTACAAGAAAGATCGTGATTGGACAACATCATTAAATTATCTTGATCCGCATACAAGCGTGTGTGAACTTGAAGTTCAAAAGATAATTCATTTGTAAAGCATTGCAAATCAAATGCCAGACGCTTTTGTTGACTCTAGAAGAGTAACAAAATCGCATATGCCAGTTATAAATGCTCCTATTCGAATTGAAGTTCCAGCAGAACAAAATATTATACCTATAGTTGCTGAGCCAAAAACACGCCAGAAGCGTGGCCGACCTCTTGGTTCTAAAGATAAAAATCCTCGAAAGAAAAGAGGATTAAATGATCCGAAGATCATATTAAAGAAAAGAATGATAAAGACCAAGAGAGAACTGATGACAAAGAACCGTAAGTTGATGAAAGTAACACCGAAATTTCTATCAATTATACCACTTCCGGTAGAAGTTGGAATCGGATAGAAACCGTTATTGATAATATATTTGCATACAATATATCTCTTGATGTTACACGAGATAATGATGATCCCGAACCAATATCGATTGATGAATGTCGGCATAGAAAAGATTGGCTGCAATGGAAAGATGCGATTCAATCGGAGTTAAATGCACCGGCAAAACGTGAAGTCTTCGGACCTGCAGTCCGAACACCGTAAGGTATAAAACCGGTTGGCTACAAATGGATATTTGTGCGAAAGCGCAATGAAAAGAGTGAAATCGTTCGATATAAAGCGCGATTAGTAGCCCAAGGTTTTTCACAAAGACCAGGTATTGATTATGATGAAACTTATTCTCCCGTTGTTGATGCTATTACACTCCGATATCTTATCGGTTTGGCAAGACATGAAAAGATAGATATGCGCCTATTAGATGTTGTCACTCGCTTACTTGTATGGAAATTTAGAAAATGATGTTTACATGAAAATCCCCGAAGGATTTCATATGCCCGAAGCATATAAACATTATCCTCGTGAAAATTACTCCATCAAGTTGCGTAAATCATTATATGGCCTGAAGCAATCAGGCGCATGTGGTTCACACGTCTTAGTGAATATTTATTGAAAGCGGGATTTAAAAATGACCAGGTATGTCCATGCGTTTTTATTAAGAAATCTGGTTCTAAATTTGTGATATTAGCTATATATGTTGATGATATTAATCTTATTGGAACTCCTGAAGAGCTCCAAGAAACAATTGATTATTTAAAAAGAGAATTCGAAATCAAGGATTTTGGTAAAACCAAATTTTGCCTTGGTTTACAAATTGAACATTTGGAGAGTGGAACATTTATTCATCAATCAACATATACAGCAAAAGTGCTAAAAAGATTTTACATGGACAAAGCACATCCATTGAGTATTCCAATGATCGTCCGATCATTAAATGTGGATAAAGATCCTTTCCGACCTCAAGAAAATGATGAAGAACTCCTTAGTCCTGAAGTACCATATCTCAGTGCAATTGGTGCATTGATGTATCTTGCTAATAACACACGGCCTGATATTGCTTTCGCTGTCAATTTATTAGCAAGATTTAGTTCTTCACCAACACGACGACATTGGAATGGAATTAAACAAGTCATTCGATATCTCCAAGCTACTTCTTCAAATCATGCTGAAATTATAGCCATTCATGAAGCAAGTCGAGAATGTGTATAGCTAAGATCCATGATTCATTATATCCGAGAAAGTTGTGGATTATCATCAATCAAAGGTATTCCAACTCCTCTTTATGAAGACAATGCAGCTTGCATAGCTCAATTACGAGGAGGATATATTAAAGGAGATCGGACAAAACATATTTCACCAAAATTCTTCTTTACTCATGAACTCCAGAAGAAAGGTGAAATTGATGTGCTACAAATTCGGTCATGTGATAACCTCGCAGATATTTTCACGAAGACTTTACCGACTGCAACATTTGAAAAGTTGAGATATAAAATCGGTATGCGTCGGTTTAAAGATTTAAAGGAATCATCTCATCGTGGGGAGTAATAAATGGACATATAGAATAGTGTACTCTTTTTCCTTCACTAGATTTTTTTCCCACCGGGTTTTTATCTAGTAAGGTTTTAACGAGGCATATTCTTTATGTATGGATGGACATCCAAGGGGGAGTGTTATGAATTATTGGAATCTCCATTAATTAGTGGAGGCTCCACTAATTATGGATTTATGTGAATTATTAGAAGATTTTTATGGATGTCCACCATTTAGTGGAGACACCATTAATTGAGATTAGTTGAAGATGATGTATGCCATGATGTATTTCACTAATTAGAGCTCTATAAATAGAGCTATTCTCTAAGCTTGTAATACACCATCATTTTGTGAAAGAAAGATTAGTAAAAGAAAGATTGGAGAAAGAATTGTGAGAGAAAGAAATAGAGAAGTTTGAAAAGAAATTCTTGTGCAAAGAATAGTTAGAATTTTCTTAGTGTGTAGTGTGTAGATTTTATTCTAACACTACCCTAATTTTATAACAGAGATCCATTTATAATGTTCTTAGTATCAATTTATTAGAAATTAACGAGATTTAATTTTTTCGTCACAAATTGCGTTGAAATTAAAAAAAAATTTAAAAATTTCCTGAAAATTTCCACCCATCCTTTTTTTTTTTTCCCCTCCTTCTTCCTCACACTCTTCTTCTTCATCTGCTACCCATTACCCCCGCGAGCGGCCCCCCTCCCCCCGTCCGACTCCCGCTGGCCCCCCCTCCCCGCCCCCTTCTCCCTTCTCCCTTTCCACCACCCCCTTCTCCCTTCCCCGCCTAGCCCACCCCGCCTCCGCCCCCTCTCCCCTCGGCGACCCCCGCAGCGCCCCCCTTCTCCCTTCCCCCCCGCCTCCTCCCCCTCCCCCCGTCCGAATTCCGCCGCCCCCCGCCCCCTTCTCCCTTCTCCCTTTCCACCACCCTCTTCTCCCTTCCCCGTCGAGCCCACCCCGCCTCCGCCCCCTCTCCCTCGGCAACCCCGCGGTGCCCCCCCCGCCGCCGCTCCTCGCCCCCCACCCCGCGAGCCGCCCCCTCCGGCCGACTCCTGCGGCCCCCTCCCATCCCCTTCTCCCTTCCCCCTTTCCCCCACCCCCTTCTCCTTTCCCCGCCCGGACCACCCCACCTCCACCCTCTCCCCTCGGCGACCCCGCGGCGCCACCCGCCCCCTTCTCCCTTCCCCCGCCTCCGCCCCCTCCCCCTCGGTGACCCCCACAGCGCCCCCCCCTTCTCCCTTCTCCCCCTGTTCCGCCCCCTCCCCCCCCACCACGCGAGCTGCCCCATCCCCCGGGCAAGCCTGCAATGGCTTCCGCCGCCGGTGGCTTCATTTACAGAGCACCAAGAGGAAAAAGCTTTGTGTTCGGGCCCGGCGTGACTGATTCCGATCTTTTCGTGATTTCCACTGCTTTTTCTTGCCTGAGAGTTCTCACTCTTCAGAATTGTAAAGGTTAATTTCCTATTTTTTAGCTTTTGCAAATGATTTAACATTTTGTTTAACTTCAAAGTTGCTGAGTTTGATATGTTAATTAGGCTTTCTGATGAATGTGTTTCTATGGGCTTTGGATTTCAGTGAAATTGGGATTTTTGTGGTCAAATTTAAAATTTTGAGATTAGACTTCTGGCAGAATTAACTTAGTTTCTTACGGGAATTGATGGAGTGAATTGAAAGCCTTCTTTATTGCTCAATTTGGATAGTATTTTTGTGGATTTTGTTCCCTTTTATTGGGTCCATCTGACATATATGATCTGGTAGTGGTTGATGCAATGCACAAGGCAAATTATGCTAGTCGAATCTATCACTCATGTCGTCCTAATTGTACTATAATTGTTGCTTTGGTTGTTCTGAAGTTTTGAAGTAACACGGCACTTTGAGCAACTTTAATATTACACATTTCTGCTAAGGAGGACCTGGAAATTTTATTTAAATGAAGGTCAATACCACAAATCAAACTATACAAAGAATTCTACATAAGATGTTATTCATGTTTGATTGATGTTCTTTCATCAACTAAAACAAAATCCAATACCAATAATTCTTCAAATTTCATTTTTATTGTTATATCTATGCAAGACAGACTTTCTGAATTTCCTTAAAGTTTGATGTTATCTTTTAAGGGAGTAAACATAGATGTCATTGT
The DNA here is from genome assembly GCA_026120185.1 of Voacanga thouarsii. Lineage (NCBI taxonomy): Eukaryota > Viridiplantae > Streptophyta > Magnoliopsida > Gentianales > Apocynaceae > Voacanga > Voacanga thouarsii. The sequence goes on from JANUWF010001993.1 coordinate 53,004, forward strand.
TGCACTATTTAAGTACATGCTATAATTGATACATAATCTATTTATTGCTATTTGACAATAAGGACATCTATCTCTAATACATCACTTAATCTATTGCCTTTATAATTTTGTTGGATGGTACAGGGAACAAGATTACTGGGTATTGACCCTTCAAAAACTCCTACACTGGGACAGTACCTGATTTTTATATTTATCATGATGTGCCAGTTCTCTTTATTTGCCATGATCTTATATACAGTTCTAAAACCTTGCAAAATTTGCAGCAGTTTGTCCTTTGCCTATGCTAGACCAAGTAATATATCTCATCATCTAGAAACTACATGCGTTAATCTCATGTTTTATTCGCCAATTGTCTCTTAATCATATGTATTCTCAAGTTTTTAATTCAATTGACACTAAACCACTATACCCTGCTATATTATTTTTGAGAATTCTAGATGCTAAGTGAAGCATGGGTCAATTAAGAAAGATGATATTCAAACTTTTCTGCAAGCTTATAAACAAGTTTTGTTTGATCTTCTGAAACTCCAGTATGCAGGAAAAATGGAACCCTCTCCATAGTTTTGCACTAGCTAGACAAATCAAATTCATGGATAAGCTTCTTGAAAATGGACTGGATGTTGACCAGGTTGACAAGGTAAACATGTGTGCTTTGGGGGCTGAAAATTTGCTCAATTTATATTATAAATACTTTGAATTTTATAGTTGAGTAGTTATCTAAACCAACTTGGTGAATAGGATTGCCTCACTGCTCTACATCATGCAAATATTGGTAAAAAGAAAAGTGTTATTAGTCATCTTCTACTTGAGATTAATGAATTTTGCAATATGTTTGCATGATGTGGACATTGTACTTATCATTTTTTGTTCACAGCATGGAAGAAGCAAAGATGAACATGTATGCTTTCAGCACCATACACCGGATTTAAGGCTGAGTAGCCCTACTGTTATATATGTTTGAAGTAGAAATTTTTGGTTCAGTCACAATTTCATTTCATTTATGGGGATTGGCTGGAGTTTCCATGCTCCTAACATGATTGTTGATTACATTTCATGCTTTGTAGGATTGCCTGGAGTGATAAGTATATCAATAGAGAGATAATACCGTGCCAGTACCCCACTTATCATTGTAGTGTAATTTTCATTTTCCCTCCATTTCATATAAATTGCCTTAGTGTTGAATTCATATGTTGGATTCCCCGTGGGTAATGGGTGATTACTCCTCCTGGGTAATGGGTGATTACCCCTAGTTTCCTTTTGTTTTTTTTTTTCTATAAATGAATGATCTGTCTTTGTTGTTTGGAATCGCATTTTGATTATCAAATTTTGAGGTGGCCTCGTGCTTGGAAAATGTCCAATTATAGGGGAGATTTTGTCAATTTTTTTTTCAAAATCTGTCACTATTTACTTTTGGAAATTTTTGGATTTTTTGTAGAGATCTCGAATAGATTTTCGGCTTATTTGATTAGGTGTCTTAGTGGCCGAGGCTGCAAGAATTAATAATTGTTGGAATCAATGTTAGTAGGTGCCGTGCCAAATTGCGAAATCAAAATTTGTCCTTAGCACACCTCCATGTATATAGCATGTATAGCATACCTATCCTTACCAACCTTCCTTGCCTTGGTGTTGAATTCAAATGTTTGATTCTCCTCACAATTCATATAGTTAATGGTGAGGGATTCTTTAAATCTATTACATCATTACTATCTTATGTCAAATTTCAAATTTTTTTTATCACAGAATTTCAATCCTTATTATTATTTGTTTCACATTTCAAAATTTTTTAATTTCTTTTATTTTAAATTCCATCACATACAATTTTTTGCACTAATTTGTCTAATTGTCGGGAATTTTATCTCCTTCTATTTTTGCAGGAATCTTTTATTTAGACTTGCACAAGTTGGAGGAAAAGAGATAGATAAAACATAAGGTGGCTATATCTATGTCTGGTGTTATACGAATGTCATTGTTTTGGAATGATAGTTGTGAGTATTGGCATTTTGTAATATATTCATACATTGTAATACTTTATATTATATTATGTTTCAGTATTTTAATTATATTTATTCGGGCTTAGTTTTAATTTTTTATATTATTTTTTAGATTATGAACATAGTTTTGTCATTTGTTTGTATGATATTTCAAGGTTGATTTACAGGGAACTAATAATTTAAAATAAATATAATAATGAAAATAAAAAAAAATTTCGCAAAATTTTCACAATTTGCGACTATTTAGCGAGGGTTAGAAAATTTTATCACAAACTGCGATGATTTTGCGACGGCAACGATAATTCTCACAAATTGCGACGAATATTTTTGGTTAAATTTCGCAAATTTGTTACCGTTTTGAGATGAAATGCATTGTTCATAACAAAATCTTCGCAAATTGCGATGGTTTTGCGAGGGTCATTGCAGAATCGTCGTTGATTGCGAGGGACAAGGCCCTCACAAAGTCGTCACGAATTGCGAGGGAAATGTTAACTCCTAAGATGTGGCCCTCGCAAAATTCTTGTAAATTGCGACGGTTTTGCAAGGGCCACAACTTGGGGGGTTAACATTTCCCTCGTAGAACCCTTGCAATTTGCAACGGTTTTGCAAGAGCCAAGTTCCTTGTAATTAGCGACGATTTTGCGAGGGTCAAGACTCTCGTAATTTGCGATGGTTTTGCGAAGGCCAAGTCCCTTACAATTAGCGATGATCAAGGCCCTCGCAATTTGCGACGATTTTTCGAGGGCCAAGTCCTTTGCAATTAGCGACGAGACCCTCGCAATCAGTGACGATTCTGCAATGACTCTCGCAAAATCGTCATAATTTGCAAGGATTTTATGAGGGATAATGCGTTTCGTCACAAACAGTAGCAAATTTTCAAAATTTGACAAAAAATATTCGTCGCAAAACCATCGCAATTTGCGATGATTTTTTCTTGCCCTCGCAAAAACCATCGCAAATAGCGACAGTTTCTCTTGGCCGTTGCAAATTGCGAGGCCGTTTTTAGCAACGGCCAAAATCGTCACAAACCGGGTTAGCGACAATTTTTGGCCATCGCAAAAAGCTGATTTTCCTGTAGTGACTTTTGTTTAATTGTTGTTAGTTGATTCCTTTGCTTGCCTTCTTGTTTGTTTGATTCCACGTAACAATCCCCACTTGAATTTAAAAAAAAAAAAAAATGCTATCTAGACATTGTCTAATATCGACAATAATAAGCATTATCATACTCCATCAAAAAGAGTATATCCACTTGAAATTAACATCAACTTTAAGAATTTCATCTCGGCCCATGTCGACAATTATGGTGCAACTTTCATGCTAATTTTTTGGAAGTTCATTAGTCATCGACATTCCTTTATTCCACCACACACCTTGCATAATCATCAATCAATGCCTGTGTGCAAATTTGTGGACATGCTATCAATCATACGTCCTCATTTATGGCGTCCCTAGTGGTAGCAATCATGCCATGAGGACATATATTTGTTTCTAAAACAATTCATCATCTCTATTTGCTAGGGAAATGACATTGGTAACATTATCTTTTTATTTGGAGTTATTGGTCGAACCAACTCCACCATTGTTGCAGTTTTTCTTAACATCAAATTTAGTTCTTAACATTTTTCTTATACTTTTATTTTAGTGTAAAATACACACTAAAACTCCACCGCACCAAAGGTACTTGTAGGTTTAATCTACAAAGTAAATAATAATCTAACATATTTTCTAATGTGTGGGGTCCACCTTAGTAGCAACCATAGAGCATACAATAAGTAGATATTAATACCCTAATAAGACTCTAACACCAGTTGTTGGGGAAAAAATATCCCTTATTAGCCCCACAAACTACCTTTAATAAGAATAATCAAGCAATCATAGAAAAAAATAATAAGACAAGGATTTGCGTAGAAAACTTCAAAATCGGAGAAAAAACCACGGTCATTGTCAAAGATAATTGAGAAAAATATTCACTATGTGAAAAATTATTACAAGCACACAATATCAAATATAATATTTTTCTCACACACCAAACCCAAGAAAAATACCTAGAGAGTAACCCAGAAAATTTTTTCAAATCCTCAAACCCTTATAATTTTTCTTTGAGTTTTACACTCAAAACACAAGCTTCTCTTGTTGGGATGCTTTCTTTGCCCTTAGGGCATGCCTATTTATAGGCCTCCATAGCTTCACTCATTGCAAAGTGCTTCAACCACTCCAGACAACTTTTGTTTGATTGTTGTTAGTTGATTCCTTTGTTTGCCTTCTTGTTTATTTGATTTCACATAACAACTAAGGTGGACCCTCCAGTTGTTGGTTGATTCCTTTATTTGCCTTCTTGTTTGTTTGATTCCACATAACAATCTCCACCTAAAATAAACAAAAAAAAAAAAATGCTACTGAGACTTTGTCTAATACTGATAATAATAAGTATTATCGTGAAATATGACTTCATCTTTAGCTACTGGCTCCATCAACAAGCAAGACACCATGATCTTCAAATCTATAGTTGACCGGAAAACCTACATCTAAGGAAGGAAGCTTTTTTCTTGTACTAACTTGGTGGTTTTAGCTAGTATTCTTCGAGTTCAATATCGAGCAAATAGATAGTGATAGAGAGTGAAGCTCTCAACATCCTTATGTCCTCTTCCCAGTTCTTGAACTCAACTAATGAATATTACTTGCTTGCTTGGTTTGTATAGTGGACTGCCCTTGTTTTTTTTACTTCCTACAAGATTGCAAATTGTGTTTCGCCATGCTTGCTTTAGAATATCCTGGTTTTTGGCTGCTGTGTTGTCTAGAAATTATGGGGTCCGCTGTCTTTGAGGTGTTGGAACTCTAATGACAATACTACCAGTTTGAGTGATTTATGTCCAGCATGCTGCTTGTCCGTGTAGTATATTTTTTGTGCTTTGTTTCCCTCTCAAAGTCTCTGGTGCAAATGCTAGGGTCTTGATTGCATATTTTGTTTTTGTTCCTCGCTGCTAGGGCGGTCTTTCATCCTTCTGTTTTGGTTTTTTCTTTCTTTTTGGGTTCATATCCATCATCCATCTAACTTGATCTTCAACAACCATCTTTGATTCCCAAATCTTGATATTGCCTGTACACAGTATGGATTCAATTTGAATTTCCATGCGGTTGTCACCTCGTTACACCCCTTACAACTGGACAACACTACTTCACCCACTCACAACTGCTACCTGATCAATCCAAACCACATCAAGACGAAACTCCTTTTCTGCTGTCACTTCGATATACTCCCTTCAACTAGACAACACTTCTTCCCCACTCACAAATGCCAAATGAATCAATCCAACCTACAAATGGACAACTCACAATCGGCCAACCGATAAATCCATCCCATATCAGGACAAAGTTGCCATGCTGTTGTCACTTTGTTACACTCCCCACATCCAGACAACTATCCTTAACCCATTCACAAAGACCAACTGATACAACCATCCCACATCAGGACAAAGTTTTCATGCTTTTATCATTTTGTTACACTCCCCACATCTGGACAAAACCCCTTCACGCACTCACAAATGCCAACTGATCATTCCAATTCACATCTAGACAGCTCACAACTGGCCAAATGAACAAAGGCTGATTCAATTTGAATTTCCATGTGTGCACTTCGTTTAACTCCCCACAACCGGACAAATCTCTTTCGCCCACCAACAAACACCAACTACTTAATCCTAACCACATAAGGACAACTCACATCCAGCCAACTATGGCTCAAGCCCGAAGCAAAAGGCTTGGCAACTAGGGTACCCGAGACTCACCCTCACCTAACCATTCAAGTGGACAGGAAGATAATCATAGGAATCAGAGACCCTCTTCTCGGGTTTCAACCTCAAACATACTAACCAGTATTCACTCCCAAACCAATGAAATCTCTTTGCCTTCATCGCCTAAGCCCATTGATCCCTCTCTGTCCATAACTCTTGTTCTAGACTCGAATGACCATGCTTCCCCTACCCCTATCCAGGCACCATGCCTGGGTTATGTGGATGTGAAGCCTTAGGCAACTACAGATAATATTGCTGAGCCAGAATCCTCTAACTCCTCTGGCTCCTTCATACCTGAAACCATACCTCTTCCTCCAGGGAATGATGCTAAACCCTCAGAAACAAATGCAAGGAAATCTGATCGAACTTAGGCAAACATTGTTAAAGGAAACCAGGATCAGTGCAATAGTATGAGACTGTAATATATACCCTGAATTGGAGAATTCATTGATATTAAGGGAGCTGATTTCAAAGATATGGAATTTAAATTGGGATTTTGCTTAATTGGTATGTTTGCTGGGCGGTTTCCTAGACTAAGGGTGGTCATGGAACTTACTAACCAGTGGACAGTCCCTTCCAAGGTATACCCTCATGCAACTAGCTAGCTTATCTTCCGGTTCAACTCAGATGAAGACAGGCAAGTGGTTCTTAGAGGCAGACCGTATGCTACATTTGGGCATTCACTAATGTTAAAGGCAATGCCTAGAGAATTTGATTTCTCATTAGATGATATTAGCGTATTGCCTCTATAGGTGATATTCCCTGCTCTACCACTGGGATGCTGAAACTGCTCTGCACTAAGTAAAATTGCATCTGGGGTTGGAGTGCCATTAATGATTGATATGCTTACTGCACGCCTTGAAAGGTTATTTTATGCTCGAGTCCTACTGGAGGTCGATGTATCTAAGCCTTTGATCAAGAAAGTGCTAATCCGACTACCATCCAGGAAAACTAAATACCAAGCAATTCGATATGAGTTTGAGCCATTGTTTTGCAAGACGTGCTATAAGTTTGGTCATACCACGGATAGTTGCAAGGGGGACAAAGTGAAAAATCAGGAACAGATGTTGTCTACTTAAGTAACATCTAAGTCTAACCATGCAAAGTTGAGGTCTAATTATAGGCATAAATTTGTACCGGCTGGCACAACAGACCTTCCAATTGGCATTGCACCTATGGCCCTAATGAGGGACAAAGGAAATGAGCCAGTCATTGCTATGGGCCGGGAAATCAGTGGCCAAGTCGGACCTACCACACTATAGGGCATGGTTTTAGGGTATCAACTTCACACGTCAAGAGTGCTCCGGTTACTACTGAAGATCCTATGAAGTAGACCATGACTACTGCATCTCCCAAACAGGCACAATAGAATAAGCGAAGGGTTAGCAAGGGTCGATCAAGGGGCAAATGTAGGGGACATAACCGAACTCAATCCGTGCCCCGAGGTAGGGTACAATTTCAGGTCAGTAACATTGTGCCAAAAGCGGGCGAAGAAGGAAGAGTGGAGGATTTACCAAATGTAGTGGTTAAAGCTGAAAGAGTATCCATACAAACTTCTAGGATTATTCGCACTGTCTGGAAGAAATTCATAGACCCGCAACATCGACTTGGTTGGTGCCCAGCGGGCGCTACTTGGTCAACAATGAGAGTCGCATGCTAGAACATAATAGGATTTAATAAAACCCTTAAGTAGCATGGGGTTAGGGATTTCATCTCAAAGCACCGTGTGGATGTTTGTGGTATTTTGTAAACTAAACTCAATGCGGAAGGACTGGAGAATATCCTAAGGAACCATTTTCCTAATTTGGCTGTCAAACACAATTTTGAGGACTCGGAAGGGGGCAGGGTGGCCGTACCATGGAATGAGGCTAAGAGTGATGTGCATGTTTGGCATACCTCGGCTCAGGCACTATCTTGCTGCATCACTTGCAAAGTTACTCATATCTTCTATTCTTTCACCTTCGTGTATGCTTACAATACAGTGGTTGCCAGGCGACCCTTGTGGAATGACTTGAAGCAATTCTCCAATCAACTTTCGACCCCATGGATTCTAATGGGAGATTTCAACACTTATTTACAAGTGAATGAAAATCTGGGAGGGACAACCCCTTCTACCTATGAGCTAAATGACTTCTTCTCATTTTGGGCGGAGACTGGCCTAGCAGGCCTCCCATATGTTGGCACACGGTTCATGTGGACAAACTCCCAGGTATGGTCCAAGCTAGATAGAGTTATGGGTAATGACGCCTGGTTCCAGGGTTAAAGGCAGGCATCTGTGGAGTTTTCCCCCATTACACGCCTTTCGGACCACAGTCCATGCCTTTGGATGTAAGTGGATTATTCGAATGAGGGGTCCACCCTTTAGATTTTAAAATATTTAGGCTAACCATGAAAGATTCTTTGAATTGGTTAAAGGGGTGTGGGAACAAAGTTTCAAAGGTTATGATCAGTTTATACTATGTCCAATGTTGAAGGCACTCAAATGGGATTTGCATGGATTGAACAGAAAGGAATTTCCCATATTTCATCTCATGTGGAGCAGGCCAACCAGGAGCTACAGAGGGCGCAACAGCTATTGTTAGATAATCCCTTAGACAGCACCTTTATTGACCAGTACAAGGATCGAAAACTGATTGCCTGGAGGTTAGCAAAGGTAGAAATGAAGTTTTATCAGCAACTAGCAAAGGGGAAATATGTTGCGCAGGTGAACAAATACACCAAATACTTCCATGCCATAATGAACAGGAACAAGAAACGGAACTTCATTGCATCCATTATAATGGAGGATGGAACGAGGACAGACAGTCAAAAAGCACTTGCGAAAGAATTTGTTAACTACTACTATAGACTGCTTGAGACTCGGGTTCAGTGCCAGAAACTCAATGTGGACTATGTTAGGGCTAGTCCATTAGTGCCACACCATCACATGGCAGACCTAGTAACGGAGGTTTCAGATAAGGAAATCAAGCTCGCCTCGTGGGATATTAGTGACTGCAAAGCCCCAGGACCTAACGGTTACTCTGCCTATTTTTTCCAAAAGGCCTGGAGAACAGTTCAACAAGGTTTGTGTGCGGCAGTTCGGAAATTTTTTCATTCTGGTAGGATGCTAAAGCAGTTTAATCACTCGATTATTACTCTGGTACCTAAATCTGACCACGTTGAGAGGGTAGGGGACTATAGACCCATTTCATGTTACAATGTGGTTTATAAGATTATCTCAAAAATACTGGCAACCAGGCTCAAAATTGTTCTTCCTATTCTAGTGGATCCTACTCAACCGGCATTTATGGAGGATAGACTTATAGCGGATAATATCCTACTAGTTCAGGAACTATTGCGGGGCTACAGTAAGAAGCGAGTGTCACCACGTTGCACCATTAAGGTGGATTTGCAAAAAGCATACGGCTCGGTTAGTTAGGATTTCTTGCTAGACTTATTTGATGAAATTGGATTCCCGCAGCAGTTTGTGGGTTGGACTAAGTAGTGTGTTACCACTACCTCATTCTCTGTTGCTATCAATGGGATAGCACACGGGTTCTTTAAGGGAGCAATGGACTTTGCCAAGGAGACCCCATATCTCCGTTGTTGTTCATTCTCTATTTGGAATACTTTTCTCGGGTTGTTAAAGTTCACACACTAGGGACTGCTTTTAACTACCACCCCAAGTGTGACTACTTAAGGATTACTCACCTTGCTTTTGCGGATGACTTAATGTTGTTTGCTAAAGGTGACATATCATCAGTATGTATCTTGCTGGGATGTCTAGAGGAACTAAAAAGATGCTCTGGCCTGGAAATCAATAGGGACATATCCAATATATATCTTGCTGGGTTGGGAATTTTAGACCAGAATACTATTCTGGATGACACTAGCATCCCTATGGGTGGCTTCCCATTTCGCTACCTTGGCATTCCAATCATGGTAGGTAAAATGAGAGTTTCTTACTTTCGTCCTATACTAGACAAGATTGGCTCTTATATTGGAAGATGGTCGGCACGGTCTTTATCATATACAGGGCAAATGCAGCTGATACAAACTGTCCTGCAAGGAGTTGATTGCTTTTAGCTTTCTATACTTCCAACTCCAGTTATGGTTATCAATCAGTTGGACCGATTGGTTAGGGACTTCCTTTGGGACTCAAAGCATGCACTTGTGGCCTGGAGAGATATTTGCCTACCTAAGGAAGAAGGAGGCCTGGGACTTAGAAATGTGAGCACTTGGAATGGAGCACTATTGTCCTGAATCTTATGGGATATCTAAGCAGAGAAACAGTCATTATGGGTTAAATGGCTTAATCACTATTACATGGAGGAGCGTTCAACCTGGGAGATACCGCAACATAAAGACCATTCTCCTTTGTTCCGAAGAATACTATCAATCAGGGATATCATTCTGGAAAGGGAAAGAGATGAAAATCGGGCAGCAATACTTTTGCAGTCTTAGGTAATAGGGACCACGGGATTCACTACATAGGCATATAACTATCTCAGACCATCACTGCCGAAGGTACATTGGGTCAAAATAATCTAGAAGCAGGGGCTCATGCCAAAGCATTCATTCATGGTTTGGTTGTATGCCAAGGGCCGGTTGAAAACTAAAGATGTTTTGGTATTTTGGCCGGATGATATGTCATGTCCTTTACGCCATACGCACCCGAAGACGACTAGACACATTTTTTCAACTGTGTAATATTGAAACAAGTATGAACGGATATCAAGGCATGGTTAGCCTTACCACAGCATATGAATTCAATCGACACTTGCCTCAGTTGGTTCAACCGGGCAACTAGCGGATCCTCGTGGCTTTCCAAAGCCAAAGTATTTGCGATGGCTACCACGGTTTACTACATATGGCTGGCACGCAATCAAACACTTTTCGACGGAGTTGCCTGTCAACCTTTGGACACTATGAAGAGGATCAAAACACATGTATACTCTATTCTTTTTACCTTATACCCTCATGTTTTGACACATTTTGAGGATTCTATCTATCACAACTAGTTAATAGTTGCATTACTATTAACTAGTAAGATCCTATGTACATAGACTTTGATCAATATATACATTTACATCTTAATAAAAAAAAATAATAATAAGCATTATCATACTCCACCATAAAGAGTATATCCACTTGAAATTAACATCAACTTCAAGAATTTCACCTCGACCCATGTCAACAATTATGATTCAACTTCCATACTGATTTTTTGGAAGTTCATTAGCCATCAACATTCCTTTATTCCACTACACACCTTGCATAATCATCAACCAATACCCGTGTGTAAATTCGTGGACATGCTACCAATCATACGTCCACTTTTATGACATTTCCAGTGGTAGCAATCTTGCCAGGAGGACATATATTTGTTTCTAAAACAATTCATCATCTCTATTTGCTAGGGAAATGACATTGGTAACATTATCTTTTTCGTTGGAGTTATTGGCCGAACCAGCTCCCCCCTTCTTGCAGTTTTTTTCAACATCACATTTAGTTGCTGACATTTTTCCTGTACTTTTATTTTAGTGTAAAACACACACTAAAACTCCACCGCACCAAAGTTGCTTGTAGGCTTAATATATGGAGGAAGTAATAATCTAACTTATTTTTTGATGTGGAGGGTCCATCTTAGTGGCAACCGCAAAGTAAATGATAAGTAGATATTAATACCCCAGTAAGGTTCTGATACAAGTTGTTGGGAACAATATCCCCTATTACCCCCATGGACTACCTTTAATAAAATAGTCAAGCAACCATAGAGAAAAATAACAAGACAAGGTTTTACGTGGAAAACTCCAAAACTGGAGAAAAACCACAACGGTTGTCAAAAGACAACCGAGAAAAATATTCACTATGTGAAAAATTATTATAACCACACAATATCAAATACAATATTTTTCTCACACCTTGAGGGCAAAAAAGCATCCCAACAAGAGAGTTTTGAGTGTAAAGCTTCAAAGAAAAATTGTGAGGGTTTGAGGGTTTGGGAAAATTCTCTGGGTACTCTCTAGGTATTTTTCTTAGGATTGGGGTGTGAGAAAAATATTGTATTTGATATTATGTGGTTGTAATACTTTTTTATATAGTAAATATTTTTCTCGATTATCTTTTGACAATGGCCGTGGTTTTTCTCCGATTTCAGAGTTTTTCATGTAAATCTTTGTCTTATTATTTTTCTCTATGGTTGCTTGACTATTTTATTAAAGGTAGTCTATGAGGTAATAGGGGATATTTTTCCCAACAAAGCTTAGTTTACAGAGTAAATAATAATCTAACTTATTTTTTGATGTGGAGGGTCCACCTTAGTGGCAACCACAAAGTATACAATAAGTAGATTTTAATACCCTAGTAAAGCTCCGATACCAGTTGTTGAGAAAAACTACAAGGGTGGAGCTGGTTCGGCTAATAGCTTCAAAGATAATGTTACCAATGTTATTTCCCTAGTAGGGGGAGATGATGAATTGTTTCAAAGACAAATATATGTCCTCATGACATGATTACTACCATTGGAGATGCCATGAAAGAGGACGTATAATTGGTAGCATATCCACAAATTTACACACGGGTATAGGCTGATGATTATGCAAGGTGTGTGGCAGAATAAAAGAATGTCGATGGCTAATGAATTTTCGAAAAATCAACATGGAAGTTGCACCATAATTGTTGACATGGGCCGAGGTGAAATTCTTGAAGTTGATGTTAATTTCAAGTGGATATACTCTTTATGATGGAGTATAATAATGTTTATTATTGTCAGTATTAGACAATGTCTAGGTAGCAAAAAATTTTTTGTTTGTTTAATTCAAGAGGAGATTGTTATGTGGAATCAAACAAACAAGAAGGTGAACAAAGGAATCAACAACAACAATCAAACAAAAGTTGTCTGAAGTGGTTGAACCACTTTGCAATGAGTGAAGCTATGGAGGCCTCTGGTTATAGGCATGCCCTGAGGGCAAAGAAAGCATCCCAATGAGAGAGTTTTGAGTGTAAAGCTTTAAAGAAAAATTGTGAAGGTTTGAGGGTTTGGAAAAATTCTCTGGGTACTCTCTATGTATTTTTCTTGAATTTGGGGTGTGAAAAAAAATATTGTATTTGATATTATGTGGTTGTAATAATTTTTCACATAGTGAATATTTTTCTCGATTGTCTTTTAACAACAGACCGTGGTTTTTCTTCGGTTTTAGAATTTTCCACATAAATTCTTGTCTTATTATTTTTCTCTATGGTTGCTTGACTATTTTATTAAAGGTAGTCTGTGGGAGTAATAGAGGATATTTTTCCCAACAAAGACAATGCGAGGAAGTATGACAGCAAAACGATTTGCCAATATTTTAGTAACAATCTTGTTACGGCCGTTGCACAAGCAAATTAGTCTAAATTCAATAAAAGATTTTGGGGAATCTTTTTTTGGAATGAAGACAATTAACATGCTAGTAAATCCCATAAGAAATGGTAAACTAGCAACGAAAGCTTTAATAGCAAAAAACACTAGAGAAACCATCTGGATCTGGTGCGAATTCAATCCCACAACATTCTTTACCTCCGAAAGCATCGCAGTTATGATAAAATCTTATTACCTTCATTACTTACCAGACCCGGAATATTTGCATATAGATGTGAATTTAAATAAACCCCTTGATCCTGAGATAAAAGGTTTTATATGGTTTAGTTTATCAATCTCCTATGTTATTGTTAAACTTTCCTATTATAGTTATGTTAATTCTACAAACAAAAATAAAATTTTCAACAAATACAGAAAATTGTTAATGTAGTTTGGCTATCAATAAGCTTACGTTTGCAAGTCCTAAACCAATAAAAAAAATCCACTAAAACTTTAATAAAGTTACAAGGAATACACTTACTACAATCACTAAGTAATCCCTATTAGATTCTAATAGAACACTCACTACAAGAAAATTGTTAATCTATCACAGATTTGCCACGAAAGAAGACAAGATATTGCAAATTGCCATGGCAATATAACTGTAGCAAATCCGTAGCTAATTGTCACGGACTTGCCACGGATATTGTAGCAACTAGCGATGCAAAGATGTTCCCTCGCAGATCCGTAGCAAAAAAAGGATAGGGAAAAAATTAGCCACTGATTTGTGATGGAAAATGTCCGTGGCAATTTGTTCAATTATTGATACAAACCTTCGTGGCAATTTGTCACAAATTTGCCACGGAATTAATTACTTTCAAATTAATTCCATGGCAAATCAGTGATAGATTGCCATGGACTAGTTAGGAAATACTTAATTCCGTGGCAAATCCGTGGCAGATTGCCAGGATTTGCCATGGATAGTTTATTTTCTAATTAATTCCATGGCAAATCCGTAGCAATTTGTTAGGGATTTGTCATGGATTTATTTTTTTTCTTTTTTATTCTATTTGTTATTATATTAATTTTTATTAATATTCGTTCCATAGCTTAAAATTCCTAATCTTACCTTTAATTGGATTGAACAATTCTTTCTTATTTGTAGTTAAAAATTTTCATTTCCTTCCATCTTTTTATTTTTATTTTGTCAATAAAAGCCATTGGAAATATTTGTGCAATTAACTATATTACCATTTAAATTATACAAAAAAATATGTTAGGTAAAATAGTGATAAAAAGAATAAGAAAATTTCATTAATTATTTGCCATGAATTTGCCACGCATCAAATCCCTAGCAACTTGCGAGAGATTTGCCGTGGATTTATTTTTTTTCTTTTTTATTCTAATTTTTATAATGTTTATTTTTATTCCATACATTTTGATTAAAATGGTCAAATATTTTATAAACATTTTATTTTTTTTTTGTTCTCTCTAACTTATTTATTCTTGAAAAAGAATTTATACGAATTTAAAATAGAATATAATATTTTTGTGTGTCGAAATATGTGTGTATTAAAATAAAATTTTTTTAAAGATATGATATATATATATATTGACAACAAAAGCCATTAGAAATATCAATGCAATTAATTATATTACCATTTAGATAGAATATACAAATTATATGTTAGGTAAAATAGTGCTAAAAAGAATAAGAAAATTTTATTATGTGTACCATGACAAATTCGTGACAATCTGCCACGGATTTATTATGGAATATCATTTTAATTTTATTAATTATTTTTCATGGTGCCACGGATTTGCCACGGATTGTGTTAGTCCGTGGCAAATCCCTAACAAATTGCGAGGGATTTGTGATGAATTTATTTTTTCTTTTTTTATTTTAATTTTTATTATATTTATTTTTATTCCATACATTTTGATTAAAATGGTAAAATCTTTTATAAACATTTTGTTTTTTTTTATCTCTAACTTATTTATTTTTTTAAAAAGAGCATAAAAGCCAGTCTCTACATCACCTTCCCGAATCCACTGAATTCGTGCCTTACAAAATAATTCTTCATTTTTAAGCATAAAAGCCAATCTTGAAGAGGCTTCTTGCCATTCACTTTGATTCTTTGGAAGGCAAAAATATCATATTTTACCTCGGTACTCAAAAATTCATCTTTCCTTGCCATCTTATTATTGAAAATAATTCCAAAAGTGGACTTATTCTAGTCTTTTAAGGCCGTTTTGATAGCCTTCAATTTTCCAAGTAAAATATGCAAGTCATTACCTTGAACAATAGTACTCCATGCTTTGCCAACCACAGTCATATATTCATAGTGCCTCAGCCACATGCTTGGAAATTTGAAAGCTTTTGGATTTGTTGGCAGTGGTATGAAATCTAAAAAAATAAACAATGGAGAATCATGCCCCCCTCCTTCAGTGCAAATGCTCAATTCTGGTGGAACAGAACTTATCATCCCACTCCTTGCTCAATAACATCCTATCTAATCTTTCCCAACAAGGTCTAATTCCAGACTAATGCTAAGTAAATCTACTTCTAGAGAAAAGAGGTTGGACCAAAGCCGCTAAATTAATAAATGAGACAAAATACTCTGTAGCATGAACATTAGGTGTGGAAGTTCTTAGATACTTTGAAATTTCAACCATGGCATTAAAGCCACCACCGAAAATCCAAGGCAACTCATATCAAAAGAAATAGCAAATCAAGAAAGATTATAAGGAAAGCCAACCAGCTTGAGTGCAAAGTGTTAGAATTTTTGGACTCTAAAACACGGATAATATTCATAAATCCTTACACCGGATTCAAGTTAAACATCAAGATTAACTAGAGACGGTTTCATACCTGACAGATGTTGTTGAATACTGCATTGATTTTAATCAGATTAGATGACAGACACTGTTGCTAACATCCTCTACGAATTCATGGCAAACTTTTATCTTGACCGGGGATGCATAACAGGAAAAATCGCCATTTGCGACGGCCAAAAACCCTCGCAAAACCATCGCTGATCGTTTTTGCGACGGTTTTGCGACGGTTTTAGCCGTCGCAAAAAATGACGTCGCAATTTGCGACGGCCATGGGAAACCGTCGCAAATTGTGACGGTTTTGCGAGGGACAAAAAAATTCGTTGCTATTTACGACGGTTTTGCGAGAATTTTGCGACGAATATTTTTTGGTCAAACTTCACCAGAGGAACAATTTTTGCGACGAAAAACATTGACCCTCGCAAAACCGTCGCAAATTGCGACGGTTTTGAGAGGGTCGACTTTGTACCCTCGCAAAACCATCGCAATTTGCGAGGGTTTTGCGAGGGCACAAGGTTGGCCCTCACAAATTGTGACAGTTTTGCGAGGGGGGAATTAACCCCAAGTCATGACCCTCGCAAAACCGTCGCAAATTGCGAGGGTTTTGCGAGGGCCAACCTTGTGCCCTAGCAAAACCGTCGCAAATTGCGACAGTTTTGCGAGGGGAGAATTAACCCCAAGTCATGACCCTCGCAAAACCGTCGCAATTTGCGAGGGTTTTGCAAGGGCCAACCTTGTGCCCTTGCAAAACCATCGCAAATTGCGACGGTTTTGCAAGGGGAGAATTAACCCCCAACTCATAACCCTCGCAAACCCCTCGCAATTTGCGAGGGTTTTGCGAGGGCTCAAGCCGTGGCCCTAGCAAAACCCTCGCAAATTGCGACGGTTTTGCGAGGGCCCAAGCAAACCCATGGTTTGAACCGTCGCAAAACCCTCGCAAATTGCGAGGGTTTTGCAATAATTTTTTATTTTTTTATTATTATATTTATTTTAAATTATTAATTCCCGATAAATCAACCCTGAAATATTATACAAATAAATATCAAAACTATGTTCATAATCCAAAAAAATACTATAAAAAATTAAAAATAAGCCCAAATAAATATAATTAAAATATTAAAATATAATATAATATAAAATACATAATAAGTATCTAAAAAAGTAAAATAATTCACAAAAATAAGTAATAGTGTATAAAGAGTATAAAAATAAATATAACAAGTCTATGTAAGTAATGAAGGAGCAGCTGCAGAAGGGGGTGGAGGAGGGGAACGAGAGCCCCTACGTGGGCCCGGGTGCTCATCAGCTGGATCAAATCCATCGTCAACATTTGGATCTTCATCTTCAGCATTAGCAGGCCGCAATGCACGCTTCTATCTCCTCTATGGATGGCATAGATGGTGCAGGAATACCCATTTTGTCCGACATAGCTGCCATCCAACCACCAAATGTAGACTGTTGTTGCCTCATGAAGTCCCGGTACAAGTCTATTTGTCGATTAAATCTCCGCTTAGCCTGTTGAACCCTTTGCTCTACTAGATGTCCAATATCAACTTGTGTAGGGGAAGATGCATGCAGTCCACTTTGAGACAGTCTAGTTCGAACATGTGTCGCCTCTGAGCCTAACCCAAAAACTCGTCCCCTTTTGAACCCGCCTTGTGCCTTTACAAACATGGCTTTTTCATCAAAAGGAACAACAGAGTTTACAGAGTCACTAGACTCGGACTGAGAAGTGCTCTGTATGAGATTTCGCACCTCATCCTAAAAAAAAAAAAAAAGAATTGTCAATAGTAATTATCAAAATAAAACACAAATTCCACGCAATATAAAGAATTTCAACATATTTAATCTATATAGTACCAATGTCTGGCGAGATCGCTCACTGACAAACTGACCATTTTGTGGCCCGCTCTGAAAGACATGTAATGTCTCAAACATGTCTGTGTAGCTAAAAGAACTCCCCTCCTTGGCCCGCTACATTTATGTTAACACAATGTAATTATTACAATCTTACATAAATTTGTAATAAAACAATTTAGATTAATAATTAATTAAGTGAAGGTGAATTACCAAACGGTCCTCGTGTTCTGTGAACGAAATAGACCCTTCAGTATGGGTACAGCTACTCCCACGATTCTTTTTGTTAGTGGATGAGAGCTTCTGATACTTCTCTGATCTCCAGTACTCGCAAATGTCATTCCAATACCGTGCCTCTATCCAATGAGGACATACCCAATCATCCCTCTTCCTCAGCTCTAGACATTATGTCCGAAAATCGCGTCCGACACTTCTTTTCCCAAGTTGATCGAATTAGCGAAGCATACTCTTCCCTCCACCAAAAATATTTCGCATGATCATGATTAAGATTTCGATTAACATATAACATAGTACTTAAACGATAAAAAATACTCAAAAATTGCTTACCCCAAATTCTTGAAACCATAAGTCTCGCACGGTTATCGGGACGTGCGTGTATGTCTGATACGAACCAGTGAAGTACTCGTCTGTATTATATTTGAAATTTCTCGGACACATTTGTCCGAGCCAGCGAACCTATTTTTGGTGCAATGACAATGTACAATATAGTTATGTTAATCTCAAAAATAATAATAATAATTGAAGTAATAATCAACATCTTACAAAGTATGAATATGTTACTTACCCGTTTCCCGTGGAACAATCCAAGGTCGGAGTCCGTAACTTGCAACCCAACGTAATGCGAAGTCGAAGCAGATGAATGATTGAAAAGTCGGGGATGGTACTCCCTCATCTCCAATAGAGCCATGTAATGAACGAGGCACTCGAAAGCCTTTGTAGCCGAGTAGGGGATGGAGTATAAGGCTCCTGACCCTCCTGACTCCCCTCCCTCAATGATCCTTCATTAGAAGACATTGCTAAAGGAGATGAAAAAAGAAAAATAAGTAACCAATAAAGACGAAGCCCACTCCAAAAGAAGGATGTAAATAACCGTGAATAAAAATGATAAAAGAATAATAACATTGAAACGTTATATCTATTCACTAGTTTAAAGTAATACAATAATATGTACGATAATGATGGATATGTCAAAATAAACATTGTACTTGTAAATTAAATTTTAAAAAAAAAAATTTGACAGAGTCTCCCCTATAATTGGACATTTCCCAGGCACAAGGCCACCTCAAGATTTGACAACCAAAACGCTGTTACAAACAACAAAGACAGATCTTTTAAATATAGAAAAATTCAAACGATAACTAGGGGTAATCACCCATTACCCAAGAGGAATGATCACCCATCACTCACGGGGAATGATCACCCATCACTCACGGGGTTCCAATTAAAATGTTAGATATAGTTAAAATCAAGCTAAAAATTATAAATGCCTCTGTCCTTGTGAATTGTCTCATCAATACAAAGCAACAATACAATATATAAACTACCTTGTTGTTTACACCACAAAAGAATATAATAAGGAATAACAAAAATCCTCCGGCCGTACAAGTCTAAACGAAAGATTCCCGCAAAAAAAAAGAAGGAGATGAGATTCCCGACAATTAGACAAAATTGTGAAACAAAATTGTATGTGATGGAATTTAAAATAATAAAAATTAAAAGATTCAAGGCATGTAGATTCAAGTAACAAATAAATTGTAAATTAAAATTTGACATGGGATAGCAATGATGCAATAGATTTCAGGATTCCCTCACCATTAACTATATTATTTGTAAATGAATTGAAATCAGGCCTATTCACTAGAATCATTCTCCGATACGTACTCATCATCATCTACCGAGGTATCGCTATTCGTTTCCCATTCATCTTCTTCCTCTTCATTTATAGGAGAACTTTCCCTTGCTCGTTATAGCCTCATCATGAACATCCAACATTTCACTTATACCATTCTCATGCGTCGAATACCAAGATCAACAAATAACGATATGCCGACTTCGTCGCAGCATCTACTTCTTCCCGATAAGCTCGTCAACCACGGGTGCATCTATTATATGTCGAGCTTTGGTTTTGCAAACCGCCAACCAATCAGATCTTGGCCTCTTACTCCCCGGATATGATGCATAATACACTTGGATAGCTTGTTGAGCTAGAACAAATGGATCATAGTTAGCATAGCTCCTTTTGTGGTTAATTTCTACAAGATTATACTCGCGGATGTACCCCGGTACCACGATTCAATGTTTGATCAAACCAAGTGACATTTAAAAAGAACAATGCTTTGTCTGTGGATTACCAGGAAATTGCACTTCAATAATCTCATTTAACACTCCATAGTAATCGTGTCCCGATGCGTCATTTCCAATCCCTTTCACGCAAACACCACTATTAACTGTTTTCTTTCCCTCCGCATAATCATGAGTGTGAAATCAGTAACCATTAATTATGTACCCACTATATGATTTCACTAGCCTTGATGGACCCCAAGCAAAGTTCCTCAAGCATTCATTTGTAACCATATTTTCTGAATCTTGTACCTAAAAAACATTAGACAAGTTAACCTCGTAATTATGAAAGTTATAGCATTATGAAACTCCATTGAATCCCCAATGGAGTTCCAAATGCAAGTTATTAACTTATGAGACTTACATATCCACTAAACCATTCTGCAAATTCAAGGCTGATTCTTCTATTGATTTCTATCTCTGATATAGTCGGAGCCAGACTTCGTAAGTGTGCCGTGAATGCCCTATAATGCATTAGAATTAGATGGAATGGGTCAAAATCATTATGAGGTATTGTTTATCGTATAAAATGTATGAAGTAGTAGCTCGTACTCAATGTATGGCTGTACTTCACCACAATTAAGCAACATATAAATTCTTGCTGCAACGAATTCTTCAGAAGTAAGGAACCGAGTTCGAATTCGTCCTATCACCCGTCCTTGAACATTGCAGATTGACAGCCCAGGTTCTTACACCCTCTCTAATCGTTCTCCTTCTTCATTATGCGTCGGAATTGTACATTTTGTTTGTACATGTGGCTCAAAATAATAAGAGAAGAAAGTTGATGCTTCCTCAACTAGATAAGCATTGCAGATTGACCCTTCAACTCTAGCCTTATTTTTCACCTTGATTTTCAATTGATGCAAATACCTGTTATTTAAAAAAAAAATTCGACTTCAGTCACACACGCTTATATCGAACCTGCTATGAAAAGAATTAGATTGAATAATTCGATTACCGTTCAAACGAGTATATCCACCTATATTGAACAGGGCCACAAACTATTGCTTCGTAAGGCAAATGAATTAATAGGTGTTCCATTACATCAAAGAATGCAGGTGGAAATATCTTCTCCAACTTACATAACAATAAAGGAATGTCGGACTCCAATTTGGCCATATGAGCTACATTCAACTTCGGAGAGCATAGATCACGATAAAAAAGACTCAACTCCGTCAAAACACCCCATACATTAGAAGGAAGAAATTCCTTCAATGCAATTGGAAGTAGTCTCTCCATGAATACGTGACAGTCATGTGATTTCATACCGGATAACTTCAACTCATTCAAATCAGCACATCTTCCAATGTTTGAAGCGTATCTATCTGGGAGTTGCAATCCCCTCAACAATTCTAGCAAAAGTTTCTTTTGTTCTGATGTCAACGAGTAAACAGCTTTAGGTATAGCCACTTTTCCTCCTCCCACATTCAAGGCATGTAACTCGGGCCTATGACAATAAATTTCTAAGTCACGTCTAGCCTTTAAATTGTCTTTTGATTTACCCTTTACCTCAAGAATTGTATTCATGACATTGTCAAATACATTCTTTTCATTGTACATTACATCAATATTATGTCGGACCAAATTAGTACGCCAATACGGCAAATCCTAAAAAATACTCCTTTTTGCCCAATTATGAGATATTCCCCTGCCATTACTCCTTCCAATTTCTTTGCATGTTTCTGTAATTTTTTCATAATTAGACAAACTATCCCAGATTTCTTCACCAGTAGGGTATTGCACAGAGTTGTGATGTCTCAGAACCTCTATCATTCCTAAAAGATCTCGTATCCCTCCTGTAAGGATGATCCGATGGTAAGAAACGACGGTGACAGTCAAACCATGATTGTTTCCCACCATTTTGTAGATGAAAAGACTTTGTATTGCCCATACAATATGGACAAGCTAGTCTCCCAGCAGTGCTCCAGCCACTCAACATACCATATGCAGGAAAATCATTAATAGTCCACAAAAGTGCCGCCCGTAGTTGGAAGTTTTGTTTCTTCGATATGTCAAAAGTGGTGACACCTTCAAACCACAATTTGGTTAATTTGTCTATCAAGGGTTGTAAATAAACATCCACCTAGTGCTTTGGATTCTTGGGGCCCGGGATAATGATTGTTAAAAACATGACTAGATCCTTCATACACATCCATGGGGGGAGATTATACGGTGTGAGAATGACCTTCCAGGATGAATATTGCTTACCCGACATCCCAAATGGTGAGAATCCATCTGTACATAAACCAAGTTTGACATTCTGTACTTCTTTTGCAAACTCAGGATACATTCGATCAAAGTGTTGCCATGCTTCAGTATCACGAGGGTGACTCATGGTGCCTTTCTCCGATCTGCTCTCTCCATGCCATCTCATGTGTTCAGCTGTTGTTTTAGAAGTATACAATCTTTGTAGCCTCGGTGTTATCGGGAAGTTATACATCTTCTTGAATGAAATTTCCCTTCTACTTGTGTTCTTCCCAACCTTTTTCTGTGCATATCGAGGATGGCCACAAAATTTACACTCTCTACGATTCATGTCATCTTTCCAGTAAAGCATGCATCCATTATTGCATACATCTATTTTTTGTACCGGCAAACCCAACCCAACCACTAATTTTTTCATCCGATAGAAATCATCGAGAATCGTATTACTCGCTAGGCACAACCTCTTTCATCAATTGCACAACATCGTTAAAGGCTTTACGCGAGAGGTTATTTTCGGACTTAATGTTTAATAACCTTGAAGCCGATGAAAGTCGTGAATGTTGTGTGCATCCATCCCATATAGGAGTCTCTCGCCGCCTTTAACATATCATAAAACCTTTGTGCCTCCACATTAGGTGGCTCTTCAAAATGAACTGCCGATGGAGCTTCAGTGGGGAAAGTCAGTCCCGCTACGTCTAAGACCATTTCGCGAGACAGATTTTCTTGATGTGAATCGATTCTCGGGATTGAGGTAGACACACTTGAGGGACACTCGAATGGCTCACCATGACATGTCCACCGGTAATACCTAGGCACAAATCCGGACTTCCACAGGTGGAGCTTAACTTGTGCTGGATCCAGATACTTTTTATTCTTACATTTTGCACACGGGCATCTAATTACGCTTGACATTGCATTTGATAAGGCAAATGTCAAAAAAGCCTTAACCCCTTCCTCAAATTCAATAGTGATCCCTTTTACACCTGAAGCGTGCCTTCTATACATCCAACTACGATCCTCCATGACGTCTAAATGAGAGAAAAGAACAATCAACTCAATAATTAAAATCACCCCTTAAACAAAAGGAAGAGAAGTATAATTACATTTTCCTTTCTATTATCTAACAAAAAGAGGTCCAAAACATAGAATTTACAATTGTTATCTTTGGATACAGTTACACCTTCAATATATACGTTTTAACCAAGTATTTAATCTTAATTGAGGAATTTGATTAGGATTAAATACTATTAAAGCTAATTATATTCTTATTTTACACATTCCAATGGTTAAATAATAACATTTTATTTATTTTCATTCCAATGTTTATATTTGTTTAAACTCTCTCTATAACGTATATTATTCCTGCTATTATTAACATCCACCTATGTATGAAATTATTATTATTATTACTCATTTCATTACTCCTATTCTTATTCTTATTAGCAATATTATTTTTAATAATAATGCTATTATGGGATATATACTCATGCTCAATCGAATAATACACTCCAAGATAAGGGTAGTTATTCTATTCCACATTAAGTAGCGGCAGATTTTGAAAAAATTTTTGACAGAGTCTTCCCTGTAATTGGACATTTTCCAGGCACAGGGCCACCTCAAAATTATACAATCAAAATGCAATTGCAAACAACAAAGACAGATCATTCATTTATACAAAAAATTAAAAATAAAATAAAAGGATAACTAGGGGTAATCACCCATTACCCAGGAGGAGTAATCACCCGTTACTCACGGGAAATCCAACATTTGAATTCAACAAAAAGGCAATTTATATGAACAACACGCACCTCCTACATCTTCATAATCTAAGGAAACGGATTTCTCACATAAAAGAGCCTTCAAAGCATTCTACTAGAGTTAAATCTTCCACTAGAGACACTAATATATTATTATAATCAAGTAATAAGATTACTAAACTAATCAGAAATCAACCTTCCTATTATGGCATCATAACCAATCAAATTAATTTATAAGGGTTTATATAGCTAAAACATAGTTCCCATATAATTTGATCAAAGTAGTAATTTTTTTATAACAGTGGTAAAAAGAGTGCACTTTGTACAAAGTATATCACAGATAAGTATAGATCAAAACACATTGAATGTTTAAAAAGGACAACAATTCCAACTAACAATTCAAGCAATTCCAGCTCACAATTCCAAATTTAAATCAATAATCTCACATCAAACCACCATCATGTCACTCCCAATCTCCTCAAACTCAACCCCAACATCAATACAACTTTTATACATCAATTCAAACTCGCTCATTCACAAATAATCACCCAAATTTCAAAGCTTCAGGGGAAATGCAAATCGCCCAACACGGACTTAGTTTATAAGATAATGAAGTAGCTCAAGAGATAAATTCTAACTACTTACCCAAACGAATCGGCTTCAAAGAATAAAGACAAAGCAAGAGCACAAGAATGGCAAGTGGAGGCGCTCACCGAGGGGGCGGGTCGAAGGGGGCAGGAAGAGCAGGGGGGGCCGAGGGGGATCTCGCAGGAAGGGGGCCGCGGGGGTGGGAGCACCGAGGAGTGGGGCTGCGGGGGTGGGAGCACCGGGGAGTGGGGCGCGGGATCGGGGGGAGTTGAGGGGGGACGCGCGGGATGGGGGAGTTGAGGGAGGGGGCGCGGGGGTGGGGGGAGTTGAGGGAGGGGAGTTGAGGGGGGGGCGCCGCGGGATGGGGGGAGTTGAGGGAGGGGGCGCGGGGGTGGGAGCGCCCGGAGTGGGGCGCGGGATGGGGGGGAGTTGAGGGAGGGGGCGCGGGATGAGGGAGGGGGGAGCGGAAGGGGGGCGCGGGATGGGGGGGAGTTGAGGGAGGTCGCCGGCGGGGAGAGGGGGGAGAGATGGCGGCGGCGCAAGGGGAAGAGGAGGAAGAAGGATGTGGGAAGAAGGAGGGGGAAAAAAAAGGGGAGGGAGAGAAAAATTTTGGAAATTTTTAATTTTTTTTAAATTTCTAGCTATTTCGTCGCAATTTGTGACGAAAAAATAAAACCCTCGCTAATTTCTCATAAATTAATACGAATAACATTATAAATCGATCTATACATTATAATTTTTATTATTTTTTAGTGATTCTAATAATAATATTATTATGTAAATTATTTTTCTTTATATATTTTAATTTATACACCACTTAATCAAATAAATAGATAAAAAAATTAGATATATGTATATATATAACTATATAGTATAATATATATTAATATATTGGAGGTGAATAACATTACAAATCCATCTCTACATTATAATTTTCACTATTTTTTTTAGTAATCTCAACAATAATAACAGTATTTGAATTGTTTTTCTTTACATATTTTATTTTATACACCACTTAACAAAATAGATATATTAAAAAATTGGACATATGTATATACATAGCTAAATTAGTATAATATATATTAACATGTAGGAGACGAAGAACATTACAAATTGATCTCTACATTATAAATTTCATCATTTTTTTAGTGATATCAACAATAATAACAGTATAAAGAATTTTTTTTCTTTATACACTACTTAATCAAAGTGATAGATTAAAAAATTAGACATATGTATATATATATACCTACATGTTATAGTATATATATATATATATATATATATATATTAAACTAAACAGATACTTATATACATTATATACATATACTTATATATTAGAATAAGTATATAACATAACATAATTAACTATATACATTTATTTATGCAATACATTGGTGTATAACATGACATAATTACATATACAAAATTATAATAAAATACACTAATTGAGACATGTTATTAAAAATATTTCAGTAAATTTGTCAAAATACACCATCACATAAACACATAAAGAAATTTTTTTTAAAAAAAAAGATTAAAACCCTATTTTGTTGTAAAACCCTCGCAAATTCGTCGCAAATACCTCGCAAATTCGTCGCAATTAGTGACGTATTTGCGACGAATTTGCGACGAATTGGGGTTTTGAGATTTTCTATAAATTTTTTCATTTATTTATTTTTTAATTAAAAATATTGACCGTCGCAAAACCCTCGCAAATTGCGAGGGCCCAAAATCCGTCTCAAAACCCTCGCAAATTGCGAGACCTTTGCGACGGATGTTCAAAAATTTTTAAAATATTTTTTAAAAAAATAATCAATCGTCGCAAACCTCGCAAATTGCGAGGGTTATTTGCCGTCGCAAAATCCTCGCAATTTGCGAGGGTTTTGCAATGGACGTTCAATTTTTTTTAAAAATAGATAGCCGTCGCAAAACCCTCGCAATTTGCGAGGATTTTGCGATGGACGTTCAAAAATTTTAAAAATATTTTATAAAAAAACACTTTGTCGTCGCAAAACCCTCGCAAATTGCAAGGGTTATTTACCGTCGCAAAACCCTCGCAATTTGCAAGGGTTTTGCGATGGAAGTTCAAAAAATTTTTTAAAAATATTTTTTTAGAAAATAACTTGCACATCGCAAAACCCTAGTAAATTGCGAGGGTTTATTGGCCGTCGCAAAATCCTCGCAAATTGCGAGGGTTTTGCGATGGACGTTCAAATTTTTTTTTTTAAATATTTTTTAAAATTAAATCTCCGTCGCAAAACCCTCGCAAATTGCGAGGGTTTTGCGATGGACGTTCAAAAATTTTTTTAAAAAAATATTTTTAAAAAAATAAATTACCGTCGCAAAACCCTCGCAAATAGCGATGATTTTGCTACGAATTGCGACGGGTATTTTGGCCGTCGCAAAACTGTCTCAAAGGTCAACTCACGACTTGTTTGAAAATCGTTGCAAATTGGTCGCTATTAGCGACGGTATTGAAGCCGTCGCAAAAAATTCGTCGCAAATCGCGATTTTTCCTGTAGTGATGTGCTACACCCACAGCAGAGGGTTTTCCTGGTATTTTTCTACTGAAATTTTTTTCAGAGAAAATAAGATGAAGAGAGAAAAAGACATCTGATGGCTAGGGTTTTCAATAATAAAACTCTCATAACGGTCTAAGACTTTAAAACAATTTTAAGAGTCTAATTCTCAATCAATTTCTATAGATATCATATCTTTTTCAAAATCAAATTTGAACAGATACAGATATCTTCTCGAATTATCTTGGTAAATTAATTTACCAAGCCATGTTCTAATAATTTGGATATCTTCTAGATACGTCAAACCTAGACGTCTACATTGAATTGGGATGTCTTTTTTTATTCAAGAAATCTAGGCATATTTCTAGATACATCAAACCTAGTCACCAAAAAATTAACCTAAATATTTAGACTCTCTCTTCCAACGAATCTCTATCTTCTTGTCTTCTGCAATCTCTCTCGTCTTATGTCTTATCTTCTGCCATCTATACCTTTACTTTGTATTGGCCTTTTTGGCTTCAAATTTCTCTCCTCTTGCCTTCTGTGATCCATCGCACTTCTTTGGATTAGTTTTATGGGTTCAAGACTGAAGATGGAAAGCCTTCTACAATCTGTGTGAGTTCAAGATTGAAGATTGAAAGCAACTTTAGAGGTTTAGGACTGAAAGTTAAAAGCCTTCTACAATCTATGAGAGTTTAAAATAGAAGATTGAAAATAAAGATAGAATTTGTAAATGGACTGAAGTTTGAAAGCTTTCTGTGCCTCTTGTTTGATTTAGTTTTGTGCTTTTAAGATTGAGGTCTAAAAGCAAAGATGGCATCTGCAGATGGACCTATAACAATCATATATAACCCTTGAATCTCATATCTAAATTTCATCTTCTCC
The DNA here is from genome assembly GCA_026120185.1 of Voacanga thouarsii. Classification (NCBI taxonomy): domain Eukaryota; kingdom Viridiplantae; phylum Streptophyta; class Magnoliopsida; order Gentianales; family Apocynaceae; genus Voacanga; species Voacanga thouarsii. Next base: position 81,114 of record JANUWF010001993.1, read on the forward strand.
TCTTTTAGTTTTTCAAATTTTGAAATATCTTTTTCCTGTAAAAGTTTGAATTTTAACTCCTACCCCATCAAAGTACATATTTTGCTTATATTTTGTACTCATAATCAATGCATAAGCATTTGATGAAAGAAAAACTTAAAAGAGTCATTATGTAATTCATGTTCATTTAAAGATATATTGGAATATCTATATTGGAATCAGAAAGTAAAAATGGAAAAAAAAAAACACTAAAGAGCAACAAAGAGGTGGAGGATTACTTTCGGAGGAAAGAACGACTTAGGAGGATAAGGAATAATGGAGGCAATGGAGCCTGGGAGAGGAGGCGGCTGAAAGTGCATAAATTAGGGAGAGGTGCTTCAATGTCATTGATGGTATTGAGTAGATGAATTATTATTATTATTATTATTATTATTATTATTATTATTATTATTATTATTATTATTATTATTATTATTATTATTATTATTATTATTATTATTATTATTATTATTATTATTATTATTATTATTATTATTATTATTAAACTATAAGGATACAATTGTCATTAGAAAGAAACTTGCTTTGGCAAGAGGATAATTGCTCTGGCAATATCATGTGCCATTAATTATTGATGGTATTTGATTCGACATAGAGAAAAAGGAAAGAAAAGATTAAATATAACATTTAGAGAAAGAGAGAAATAAAAGAAAGGTAAGGATAAGATTTTAGTCTATATTTTTATTTACTAATTAAAAATATCAATTTAATATTACATGTTATCTTGTTATAGTACTCATAATATACTTGATTAATTAAATCTTCATATTTTCAAATTATATTATATTTGTCGGAGAATAAAATCAACTTGTAAGGAGAAAATAAAATAAATAAAAATACGTGTAACTTATCAATCATAATTTAGTAAATTAATTAATATAGTTATTAAAGAGACAAAATTTTAGAGAAATAAAATTTTATAACAAATAATCTAGTATATGAAACAATGCAAAACAATACCAAAAGAAGTATATATATAGAAATATATGAAACAATATTCAAAACAAATATATTTCAACTATATATTAAAAAATATTTCTAAAAAAACTTACTTAAGCCAATAATCTCAACCCCATCAATTAATCAGTGTTGTTATTGTGAATCATCTTCATCAAAAGATCATAACATGCTTCTTCTGGGCAACCAAAAAATGCGATTATTTTTTAAGATTCTCAACTGGACGAAGGTAAATATCAGCAATCAAGGATGATTCAACACCTACAACTTTCAAGTCATTCCAGAAGTTCTATTTGATGCAATTCTTAGATTGTGCTTCTTTTTTAGGGTATTCCCTTCATTAATTACAGAAGCAATAGACTCTATAGCTTTAATCATTTGACCTTCTTTCTTGTCATCTAATGAGATTTTTTTAAAAACCTTTTTAGATTCTTTTTGTGAAGATTTGACACAGTTGAACATCAGAAGATATATTTGAACATCATCACTATCATCTCCGCACCTGAAATTCTCAAGACTGATTTCATTCTGAGCCAACATCTCATCAATAGTTGAAATAGTTTCCATGGGATTTGCAACTTCCTTTTCCAACACTTTACGTTTCTCTTTTGCAATCTCTGCACTTTCATCAGTTACTCGATCTTTATCAAAGAGTTCCAATAATTTCTCGTAGTAATTAATTGGTGTATGCTTCAATTTTTCAACTTCTGGTTTTTGCCTATTTTTATGATAATCAAGTAATAAGTACGTAAAATATGATTAAATCAAATAAGAAAACTATTGCATATAAGAAAATAATACAAGAGTCAATAAATGAACCTCAATCAAACTTTTCCAAACTTCTTATGTACTTCATAATTTGGTAATAGGTCCAAGCAAATACACTCATACCACTCTTCAACAACTCATAATACTCATTAAAATTTCCTTTTAGACTTTTCATGTGATTTTTTACTTTGCCATTATCAATAGATATACCAACTTTTTTTATTTTGTTACTCTATGACAATATTGTCATATGCTTTTGTTGTGAAATTTCTATTAACTCTATTTCCTTCCATACGTTGTGTATAAAATGCATCAATCAAAGCATCATCTAGTTGAGGTGTCCACATAAATCTATCTTTTCTCAATACATTAAAAGTTGTAAGCTTCTTTTTTCTATCTATGAATCTCTAGGTCAAAACATTTAAAAAATCAACAATACAATACATATTATCACAATACAAATAAAATTTCAAAAAAATTAGAAAGGGACAATAAGGATAGAAAACTATCTATTAAGTATTTCAAATAAATAGAATTTTTTTAAAATATGAAAACAATAAAATTCATTCATTAAAAATACAAACAGAAGAGTGATATCAATTTTTTATATATTCATTCCACATTTAAATAGTTAGAGTTTCTCTAAACTACTCTCCATGAGAATAATCTTCTTCTACACTCTTGGGATCCTTAACTTCTTCAATTTCTTCATATTCTATACGTTCATTTAATCTTTACTGATCTACTTCAGCAATAAGATGTTCATCTGGATCTACAACCATTAAATAATTATTTATAATGCAACATGCTAAACAAATATCTGATATTGTCTCAAATGAAAACATGGGCTCAGTTTCAATAATTTGAAATCTTTGTTTTAAAATACCAAAAACTCTTTTTACTGCATTACGTAATGATGCATGACAGTAGTTAAACAATTTTTGAGGATTTTAAAGTTACTTCGTATCTGAATATTCTTTTAAATGATATCTTTCACCTCTATAAAAATTGTAATGAGTCTATGTCTTAACATGCATCCCTCATCCACAATATAATATTTACCTACACACAAAATTAAACAAATAAAATTAATTAACTTTTATTTATCAAGTTAATCAAATTCATAATTTTATATTAAAAGATTTACCATTTGGGATAACTAATTTATCTTTTCTGTTCAATGCATCTTTTATAATTCTGGGATCCAAAGAAGTGCCTTCCCAACCCGATAACACATAGGTATCCACAAGTAATCAAAACATTTTGGATAGGGTATCTTTTTCTACCACAAACCTTGGTACATCTTTATTTGATACCATAACTTGTATGTGTTATTCCATCAATTGCTCCAATACACTCCTAAAACATTAAAAACTATGTGGTTTGGTTTGTCAATATTCTATGTTTTGTTAACTTTCTTGTTATAGTTATGTTAATTTAACAGATAAAAATAAAAGCTCAATAGACACAGCAAATTGTTAATATATTTCAACTATCAACAAGCCTACGTCTATGGGTTCTAGACCAATAAAATGATCTACCAAACTTTTACAAAAGTTACAAGAAAAACACTCATCTCAATTCACTAAGTGATCCTTAGTGAACTCTAACAGAACACCACATTATAGTGTTCTCTGTCAAACTTCGTGCAAACCTTTGTTGAACCCAACTACTATGATTGAACTCCCTTCAATCTTCGTTGCTACAACATAGTGGCTCTTCATTTAACTCCAAGAACTTTCCCACTAGAAATTTATTTGATTTGAAGAAGAATGATTCAAGCCATTCAAGAAGTTAATGATTATCGAAGCAATCTACTTGAATCGATGAAGCATACTTTAACACATAATACTAGAAAATCTTTTCGAAGATGTATGTTTCAATACTTTCAAAATACATTCATGAAAATATTCTATATTGTTTTTCCTTTTTTGAATAAATCTTTGAAGCTATTCTCACCTCCTTTGTCAAAGTTCCATGGGCTTATTTTTATAAAATTTTATAATAGAGCACTTTGTTTCCTTGTTGAATTAGGAGATTACCTAGAAGAGAATCAGAACAGCATAATCTTTCCAAATCCTCATGACTCAATCCCATTGATATTCTAATTAAATTAGAACATTATCTAAAAGATAAGAATCATAATCTTGTCATTAGCTTTTAATCATAGATTCGCAAAGATATTCTTCAATATCTTATAGGATTTATTTCCCTAATTCAACTTCAATTTATTTCCTCAAAACATTACCAATTATGCAAATAGCAATTTTCGTAACAAAAACATTAAAAATTAAAAACTAATTCAAATAAATAAATTACACTTAAATTTTATAAAATTTAATTACCTTAAGATAAAGGTAAAATCTCTCGTCATCTAATAATTCTTGGGGGTACTTGAGGTCCATCAAGTTGTTGGAGAAATCTTTCTTTTAAGGAGAGTACAGGCCGTAAAACATTGAGAAAATGACAACTTATATTTTCACTAGAATGACTAAATGATAAGGCCATTTCACGATTTGACACATCACGTGCTAAAGTATATAAAAATTTTACAACTTATACTCATCAGTAGCTGTAAATTTTGTAAGTACAAGTCCACCATCTCTTTGAAGTATACTACAAAAATTATCAAATGATTCTTCTCCTATATGAATAATATGTCAGTCTAATATAATCTTAAAATAGTGACCTAACTCGTCCCCTATCCTTTGCCATTTTATTCTTGACACACTAATAATCCGAGTTATTTGTTTTCCTTTTCTTCTTTTAAGCAATATGCAGCAATATAAATTACTTGAATTGCTACTAACTGTCTTTTTTTTTTTTTTTAATTTCACGTATAATGCAAATTCTGTGAAGCATTCTCTTTTCCATTTATCTTAAATTCCTAGTTAATACAAAAATAAGTAAATATTATAAGTTTAAAATGTAAAATTATATCCCAATTCTCCAAATAATGAAATTCTTTTCTTATTTATTCAAAGAAAGAATTAAATATTTATCAGAAAAAGAATTAGTATATACCAGATTTAAAAAAATCCTAATTTGATTCAAATATTTTATCACAGAGAGAATCAATATGTAGAGGATAAAAAATCTCAATTCCATTCAATTTTATTGATCTCGACAAGAGGAGGGAAAAAATGATAAGAGAAAATAATATATTCATAAATTGTACTTGATAGAAACAAAAATAATTACCAAATTAGATGTGATGAGAGTTACTAATTAATCGTATTGAGAACTCTTTGGAAGTGGGTTCTGAAACTAACACAAGGAAGGGAATGAGCAAAACGTTATTAGATGCTTGTGTCAACACTCTTCTGATATAGGTGTTCTGTACTTCTGAAACTAGAGCCATGACGAGAAGAAGATAAAATGTTTTTGCTAATATGATGTAACGATGCTAAACTCTATATTTATTAGAGGTATTTTAGACTATTTAATAATTTTTTATTTGATGAGATTTCTTCTCCTTTTGTTTTTGTTCACTTTTGGATAGAAGGCATGTTGAAACATTTACATTAAATCTAATCCTTCTATTTCCCTCACATTCCCTTCTTTCCCTTCTTAAAATATTAATATAAATACCTAAAATTCAAACCCTTCATTTTCTCTCCTCTCTTCTCCTTCCTTTTCCTTCAATCCAAATAGGCACTTAAAGGGAAAAAATAAATCCAAATTACTCTTATAGAAACTTTACAGTTGGTTTGAAAATTAAAAGTCAAGTAATATTAATAGGTTAATGGAATAATAAATGATAATAGTACATTAGAAAAAAAAAATATAACTATATATTTTTATTTTATAAAATAATAAATAAATGTAAATAAAAAATGTGACAGTTATTTAAAGATAGAGAGTATATCTTTGTGAACAGCCCTTGTCAAGGCCCAAAACATATATGTGCAAAAAATATCTTGATGTCCAACAAGATACGACAGTAGTAGGCCCAGCCCATCAATCACCAAGAATTTGTTGTAAGCCCAAAGTGCCTACCAAGTCACAAAATTAAGTTCAAGATTCATTAACATGGTTAGGGGGCCTTTTTTTCTTTTTTCGCCGCATTCTTCTTCCCAACGTATTGTGAAATAGAACATCCCCGGTGTGTTCTCGAATTTTTCCCTCCCCAATTTTCTCCAGGGTAGTCACAGCAAGAAAATACCCTAGATCTTGCGCTGCCTTCTTGGCAGCAAAGTCATCCAGAAGGCGAATAGCGATGGCCCTCTGAAGTGACAGACCATCAGGAGCAAGATTCTCGGCAGGGATTATGACATTCCAAAAAAGTCGTATTTTCAGAAATATTTTACCTTGGATGTAAAAGTTCAAATCTCTCGCTCATTGGATCTCTACATTTAGTTTTAAAAAGTGTGGAGGATTAAATTACGGTAATTCATCAATTCTCAAATAAGAAGAATAACACCCGATAATTATAAGAATTCACCTCTCGCGAGAAAGGATGAAAATCCTACACTACGATTATCAAAATTTAAACCGTATTCATTGAATGCAAATCTACTACTCAAGAGCCAGCTAAGCTACCACGGAGGCAGAAACATTTTTCCTACGCTGCCTGTCAGGAAGAATGAGACATTCCATGTGAAGCATTGGGTCATTTAAATAACAAACAAGAAGTAATTGACCAGAATGCATCTATTATATTACTGCCTGCTGCATTTTTGCCAATGTTATTAATTACTTGTTGAGAAATAAATAATAATTTTTTCGTTTTAAAATATTTATTCATAAAATTTTTTGTATACTGATTAAGAGTGTTAAAAATAATATAATAATTTAGATAAAATTTCTATTTTACCCATATTAAAAATACTATAGCTATTGGTTAGTAAAAATTCTCAAAAAGTAAGAAGAAATAAGAGTTTTAAAAAATTATGTAATTTACTTAGAATAAATAGAGATATAACAAGAAGAAACTAATCATTAATTCTAAAAATATGTATATGAATAAGTATTTTAAAATAAAATAAATTTTTTTATAAATAAGTATTTTGAAATAGAGAGAATATATAATAATGTCTTATAACTTAAGAATTCTACACACATCCCCAGGGCGCATAAATTGATGGGAAATTCTTAGATGGACCGGGTCCACCGTGGATCACTGTTTTAAAATATTTTACCTTTCTAGAAGTTTACAATTCACACTGCATGTAGTACACCACTCAAAGCATTCGATTCAAGGTAAATCATGTCCATATAAGAATTTCCCTAAATTGAGAGGGGGTGTTTGAGTACTTCAATAATGCAAAATGACACAAAGAAGTTTCATCAATACTTAAGCTCATGAGTTTACCCATCTTATCTAAATGATCAGTCTCAACTCAGGTAAAAGAACCAGTAACAGATACAAAACAAGACTTCAACCATGTGCCATGACACGAAGAAGCGTCATGATCAACTTAATAATGGTGCTTTTTTTTTTTTTTTTGTTAGATATAATAATGGTGCCTTTTATGTATACTACATTCTGGCATTTATTATGACCAGTAATGGATTTTTAACCAAAATGGGTTCATTTTGGAATCCCCACCCGTAATCGGGTTCTAAACCACACCCTACCCCGTGGAAGAGGTTCCTCGCGTTTTCGAGACGTCAGGTGTGCCGACACATTGCATCCGGAAGACGCGAGGTGAATTAATTCTCGTGAACTCACCGTGCACAGGCATCCTCGCGTCTTGTAGACGTGAGGTGCGGTCTCCTCGCATCTCGCAGACGCGAGGTTAGCGCACCTCGCGTCTACCAGACGCGAGATGAGCCTGGCTGTGTCAGTCCCAACAATCTCCTCTTTTTCAGCAAAAACAACTTTTGTTCACGGGCTGCATTTCCTCTTCTCGACAGCTTTTCTTCTCCGCTTTATATTTCTTCTTCCCGACCATTTCTTCTTCTCTGCAACTTCAGCATCCGCGGCCATATTTCTTCTTCTCTCTGCTTCTGCCGACGAAATTTCTTCTGCTCTTCACAAGAATATTTCTCTAACCTCTTCTCTTCTCATTGCTATCCTTCATATCTGCTTACAACACATGCAGTAGAAGTCCACTGTCTTGCAATGGAAAGGGAACTTGAGCAGCAACTAATGCAGTAGAAGTCCACTACCCGGCCATTTATCTTTTCAGGTTTTTTTTTTTTTTTTTTTTTATCGTAGATCGATGATTTTATGAAATTATCTACCACCATGTAAGCAAGTAAAATTGCTATAAAAAAATCTTTTTCTCCATTTCACAGAATCAAAAACCTGTCTGTGAAGGTAACAACTAAGGAGGAAGAGCTTGAGGTTCCTCTTTGCACGGTTGCATTGAAGTTAAAAGAAGAAACTGCACCGAGTATTGTACTGTCACATGATCTGTTCCATAAAATCTCTACTTAGGAAGAAGAAATTTAATAGCAGTACATTTTCATTCCACCCTTGATCACAACTTCCTACAATGAATAAAAAAATTTGTTATTATTTTATCATATTATATAAACTGTTTGGATATATATTTTGTGAAAATATGAAATTTTTTAAAAGTTATTGTTGTTTATTTCAGTGAGTATTTGTTGTAGTTTAATTTGGTTATTTTGGTGAGTATGAAATTATTAGAATTTACGGACTGCAAATTGAGTGAGATGCGGGAGCCCTCTATTTTTTTCATATGAAATTGAAAAAAAAAAAAACATATAGTGAATTAGAATAAATTACAAATTATTTTTAGATAGAAAAATTTAGAATAAAAAATACTTGTATGAAATAAATCTAGGAATGATGTTGGATTGGAATTGTCTAATGGTCTAGAACTTTCAACTTAATCCGTTTGGAATATATATTGAAGCACATAGATTGATATAGTTTCATCCATCCTTTTAGAATTTTTCAAACATTAAATTTGGATACAATTAAAAGACCTATCCTTATTTTTTTTATATACAATTAAATTTGAAATATTAATATTAAAAATTCAAATATTTGAGAATTTGAATATTTTGAAATAGTCGTTTGAATTAAATAAATATTAAAATATTATGTAATTAATTTCAATTTCTTTAAATTAAAACCAAAAAAAAATATTTTATATACAATTTGAAGAAGATTTAATTTTGAATATTGAATATTAAGAAGACACTTAAATTTCTTTTCCAAAATTTTTTAGATATATATTTTATGAAATAAAAATTAAACAATAATATTTCTCTAAATAAATTAACATGAAGATTAATAAATTTTTTATGCAATTTACAACATTAAATTTGTAATTTGTAATTTGTAATGTCTAACTAAGAAAAAAATTAATTTATCCATTCAAGTATTTAGTTTTAAATAAAATGAAAAAAATTAATGTTGAGTGAAAGATTTTTTTTTTTTTAAGTCCTTTCATTTTTATATACAAATTAAAATTGAAGTATTAAAATAAAATGTATGAAATTATCTAAGATTTTAATTTTTGAAATTAAAATTAAACAAAATTAAACGATGGTATTGAAATAAAATTAATTTCAATAATTAAAAAATAATATAAAATTAATTTATGGACAATAAGCATATGAAGTTAAAGAAAAAATAATATTTTATCCTTTTCAAGTATTTAATATTAATTTTTTATGTAAAAATTAAGTAGAAAATATCAAATTCGTATATTAATTTTTTTTTATTATTATAGCTGTTAATTATCTTAATTAGTTCATACTATATTTCTTTGTAATTGTTGTCAAGAAATAAAAATAAAACTTTTGTTAGAATTTTTAATTGAGATACGAGGAAGATTTGAGATTTATATGGATGTTATGAAATTCGATTATTTTTTATTTTAATAAAAAATTAGTTAATATAATTAAATAATTTTTGTTAAACATTTTTATTTTTATTTACCTTAAATGAATAAGAATATTAATATTTGAATTTTACATGGAAATATAGTTGGATGTTAGAGCCTTTTAGATTTTTTCAAGTAAAACCCAAAAAAAAAAAAAAGTTAGAGTGAAATTATAAAATAAAAAAAATAATTAAATGTAGAATATTAATATTTTCAAATTTTCAAATATTTGAGAATTTGAATATTTTGAAATAGTCATTATTTGAATTAAATAAAAATTATCCAATTAATTTCAATTTCTTTAAATTAAAACCAAAATTAAAATTTTATATACATCTTGAATAAGACTTAATTTTGACACAGGAACATTAAGAAGACACTTAATTCATGTTGAATTAGTTCGAATTAGTTCACGCAGATTTTTTTTTGTAATTGTTGTCATAAAATAAAAAGCATGGATTTTGTTAGAATTTAATTATTTAATAGAAAGTATAGATTTTGAGCCTGTTCTGGTTAATTGATTTATTTGATATTGGTTGGTATAGTATAATATTTATAACATTTGTTATAATTTAATTATTTAATAGAAAAAATATCCAATTTATTTAGGTACAGTGTCATTGGAACAACTTGTACGATTATGGTTCTATTCGGATTGCGACATTATTCGCACCACAAATGTTGATTTTTTTTTACAGTCCCTATCGCAAGACATTACTTGTTAGAAATCGAGTAAATTATGCTGCCTTAGTCAATAAAATATGTGCGATTCGAGGTTTGGACGTGTCTACTGTAAAGTTGCAAATCACGATGCGAGAAGACGTTTTTGTTGGTAATGTAGGGAGATCTACAACAGGAAATATTACTGACGATGAGGATATGGAAAATTTGTGGTACTATACATCCATTGCCGGGGGACAACCGGTTGATTTGCATGTGAAGTATGAGATGTTGCAGACCCCTACAGTTGCTCCAAGTGTTGAAGTTCAAGCCAATCCTATGCCAACTCCATATCTACAAATACCACCGTTACCAAGTAGTTCTCTACCTATACATCATGATGTATTTCAGTCGCATTATAACTCCCTAATGAGATTCAGCCAACCCGAAGCACCTTTGATACAAAAATATCGCGAGCACATTCAACCATCCCATACTGAGGCAGTTTTTCTATTGTTTCCAGGTGCTGATTTGGGTGTTCCGCAGCACATCACTCCAGTTGATGATTGGGTTACTCAAGTGCCCGTTTGGGTTGGTACTCCTAAGGTGATTGTAGATGGTTTAGGACCTACATCGGATGTGGATGAACTTGTCGCTGATAAGAGTCCTGACGAGAATGATGGAGACGATTATGTTGGAGCTGAAATGGTCGGTCCTTCTACGATGCCGAGTACTTCTGCATTCCCCGGTCCTTCTACGATACCGGGTACTTCTGCATTCCCTGGTTCTTCTACGATACCCAATACTTTTGCATTCCCTGGTTATTCTGTAATACCTCAGCCTGCTTATGGGGTCAGCATACCGGAGCACTTATACAATCCACCGTATTCAGAGTACCTTGATAGGTTAAATAATTCTCCATATAGAGAATATGATAATGATGGAATCACAACAGGTGGTTCTGGAATGAATTTTTGGTCAAAATTAAATAATGATTTATGTGTCGGAATGTGGTTCAAGGACAAGGATGAGCTACTATGGGCTGTTAGGTCATGGTTCGTGCAAATGGGTCGAGAGTTTACGATCCTAGAAAGAAAGTCTACACTTTGGATTGTTGAGTGCAAAAATTCTACTGACGAACATCGATGTTATTGGCGGATTCGTGCGCGGAATAAAGTAAAGTACAATATATGGCAAATTACTCGCTGGCACGGAGAGTATATTTGTTTAATTCGGACAGTCGATAGAAACCACCACAATATGAGAGCCAATTTTATGGCAAAACACATTATGACTATGATACACGATAGGCCTGAGATTATAGTGTGCGAGATTAATAGTCATATTCAGAATGTATTACATTTCAGCTCATCTTACACAAAATGATGGAATGCTAGGAGGATGGCTATTGAGATTGTTTATGGGGATTGGCCTTCTTTATTCGAGCAGTTGCCATGATTCATGCTTGCACTGCAGGATTCGAATCCAGGGACGGTAATTGAGTGGCAACATTTACCATTTGATAGCAACAGTGCTAAGACTTTTGGATTTGTTTTTTGGTCTTTCAAACCATGTATTGATACTTTCATTCACATGAAGCCAGTAATCAGCATTGATGGGACATTCCTTAGGGGTATATACAAGGGAAAGCTTTTGACAGCAATTGGTCAAGATGCAAACAATCATATATTACCCATTGCATTTGCAGTTGTGGATGAAGAAACCAATGAGAGTTGGGGATGGTTTTTGTGGTTATTGAGGGCATATGTTTTGGGGGATCATAGGGTATGTTTGATATTAGATCGGCACAAGGGGATAGTGAACACAGTACATCGACAACCTCTCTGGCTAGAGCCATTGGCAGTGCATAGATTCTGTCTCAGACATATTCGGAGTAACTTCAATGCGAAGTTCAGGAACCACCAACTGAAGAAATTGATGTATACGGTTGGTACGTAGAGTAAGAAACGTAATTTTTTTAGGATTATGGATGAAATAAATATATTAAGTCCCCTTACAAAGGCATGGCCTGATGTGATTCCATTGGAGCAGTGGACTCTTGCTTACGATGGTGGGTATGTTAGGATTCGTGGACTTCTAAACGCGAAAAATATCCACGAATCCCTCCCGAGGACCCAAGTAAAAGATTAAGAAGATTTAAGCTTTAAGAATTACCTCTGGTTGCTGTAATTGAAATCCTTCGATTCTGATTGCGTTGTTGTACGTTCAACCCGAACAATCACTAGACGCTGCAGTATGCGAACGTCCTCTATCGGATACACACCGCGAACTCACTCGATACCCGAGGAGTGCTAGCACCTAGGGTTGAGAGGTTTTTTTTTCCTCTTCTGGTAGAGAATGGCACGAATATTCTCAACTGAAAAATTGGACTATTGAAAAGACGGCTAGGGTTTTCTTAAAAACCCCCGAACCTATCAGAGTCCAACCCTAATAATATCTTATCATATTCTAATTTAAATTCAAATTAAATTAAAACTGATATGATAAGATTTTGCCATTATCTCGGTAATTTAACTAATTAATTTATCGAGTTAGATTCTTATAATCTAGACATCATCCAGATACATCGAATGTGAACATATTTCCAGATTCATCGAATCTGGTCACCAGAAAAATAACCTAACAAGTTCGCTTATTGTGTGATCCTATAGGTTCATTTAACACTGGCAGTGTGCCTAAATCATATTTAAATGGCCCACAAGTTATAAGTGGTTTCTAGCAAAACATTATAACTATCCAGGTTAAATGAAGATTGGTGATCTCTTTGAACCAAACCATAATTTTATATTTAGTCCTTTTGTCACACGATATCCAGATTAAGCATAAGGCACGGAGCATGTCATCCCTATTAAGCTTAATCAATTATTTCTTGATTTCATAGTAGACTGTTCAAATAAATGATATCAATATCTTAGATTGATATATTTGATCTTAGATTGATATATTTGAGCACGGCTATACATTTTTAACAGTCTAATTTATCAAGGGACCCATGGATATCTCTCCCATAATTTAGAGGGACAAATTCCTTCACAATCAATCATATTCCTCTCCTTGATTTATTCTATATCCAACAGTAGTCTAATCTATTATCTGATTAAAGACAACTTTAGACAATGTCAAAATATAGAATTTATCAAGTAGGAAACTATGATGAATTTAGGTCGAAGGACTTTCAATATTATTATGGTTAGAAAGTACTTATGACATATTTTATGAAGTACTCTCACAGTGGGTCATGTCCAATACAACGTTCTCTAACATTTATTTATGTCTTGACTCGATATCACAAATATCCATGGCCAGTAAAACATAGCCATCAAGTCACAAACATACTAATCTTAATTTATTATTATTCCAATAATAATAATAATCGATCAAGGACAGTTTTAGAATAATCATTGTATTCATTGTAGGGTTTTACTATCAAGTCACGTACTTGATGACCGCAAAACAAAACTCACTATTCATGGAAAGGAAAGCCTCATATTATTATATAAAACATAATGACAATAGTATAAGTACAAATTGACTCTAGGGCATATCCCCAACAGGGTATCGATACGGGAATATGACAACGAATTTGGCAGAATCATTTAACAGTGTTGTCAAAGGCATATGTGCTCTACCCATCAAGGTGATCGTCGAGTCTTCATTCAAGAAAACAGTCAAGTACTTTAATGACCATAGACAAGAGGCCAATCACGGTCGATATCACTTTCCTTCCAAGATATGGTCCAAATTTATACAAAATGAGACAAAGAGGAGAAGCCATCGTGTGTAGGCTTATGACCAAGGTCGAGGCATTTTTTGTGTTGTGTCAGGATATCGCGAGCATGGTAAAAGAAATAATACATATCAAGTTGATCTTGGTTCGAGAACATGTAGTTGCGCCAAGTGGGAAATATATGGAATACCTTGTTCGCACGCATTTATAGCTTATCAGCAGGTAGGGTTGAATCTTAGGGATCTCGTGTCACCCTTGAACACGACACCGTACTATAAAATAACATACATAGAATAGTTTAGACCTATTCCTCATGAGGATTATTGGCGTACTCCCCCTTTTATGTTGGCACCGAATTTGTACCGATTCAAGAACCATCGTTGTGGTCGTATGAGGACATCAAGGATTAGAAATGAAATGGACGAGCGCAACCCTAATTCGCCGCCACGTTGTAGGAACTGTCACCAGACTGGACATAACAGGAGGAATTGCCCCAACAGCGCCATTCAACGGAGTTTATATGTTTTCTGTAGTTCCCTGTATTACCTTTAATTTATGTATTGATGTATCAAGTTTCAATGTTGTATTATGTACACCTTATGTATTGCTATATAACTTGTGCATAAAATGACATTTGGGAGAAGTGTTAACCTTAAATTGATATATTGAGTACTCTGTTTTAATTTGTCTTTACTTTATTCAATTTGTTTACTTTATTCTACAAATTCATTTCATGCCTTTACTCATTTCCATTTATAACATTTTTTATGTATTTTATATCCATTAATAAAATGACAAATTTTTTACTGTCTTCGTTTCAGGACATCATGTACGAGCCTATGTCTAATAGAGTTGACCCCGGCCCAATTATACCAAACGTGTTAACCATGCAATATAGACATAGATCTACACATATTTGGGCGAGACAGTTACTAGATGTTGTCCTTAGTGCAAGGCGCAATGACAGTGCCTTTTGGGTTGCTCGGCCACTCGATCCTCGTGTCTAGCAGCTTATGGAGTTGGCCGGGTTCGATGGAGTCATTCGTTTACCGTACACGAAGATTGATCATCCACTTATTACAACGTTAGTGGAGAGATGGCGTCAGGAGACGCACACCTTCCACTTACCAATCGGAGAGGCCACAATTACCCTACAAGACATAGAGGTCCTCTTTGGCTTACGTGTGGACGATGAGCCAGTCATTGGTCGTGGATCAACTTATCCACAAGTTAGAGTTGTTAAACATGTGCCAAGCACTACTTGGTTTTTTACTCACGGACGGGTCTCGTTTGACGTTGAGCGCTATCGAAAGAGCCCTTACTCAACCACTGCAGCCATACACGACATTGGATATGGTTGCACAGCATGCACGATGTCGCATCATACAGCTTATTGGTGGGTTTCTATTCTCAGACAAATTTGGGAATCGGGTTCATTTACACTTCCTACGATATATACGTGATCTACAGTTGTCTAGCACAATTAGTTAGGGTAGTGCAGCACTGGCTCATTTATATTGATGTATGTGCAATGCAACAAATTATACGGCGCATCAAATAAGTGGCCCACTTTTGTTGATTCAGGTTCGAAATAAAATCAAATTTAAGTTAACTACTTTTTCAGCTTTTATTCAAAAAATGGGATATGGGGCTAAAACTAAAACTCTACTTATATTGTGATAGTTATGGGTTTGGGAGCATATTCCAACCATTAGACCGGATAGAGTATGACCGATAGAGGATATACCCCCCGACGCGCCTAGAGGTTCAGCATGGCAGGGTCCACTTGAGCTTTCCCGCACCCCCAACACACGTTCTACTTGCGTACAGGGATCAGTTGGATCGAATGCGATATAATCATGTAAGTATAACTATTATGAATTTGCAATCAATTATAATAAATATGCACTGATTTACTATTTACTGCTATATATCTCATTTCACAATTTATATGGTGTCCTTATGACGAGCACATGTTAGCATCCCTACCCCCATATTGCACACACGGGAGAAACATCTGGATGTCTGTTACATCTCTATTGTGATGAGAGACGATAAAGTTACATCGTCCTGATCGAGTGCAAAGGCAGTTTAGATTAGTGCAACCAATTCCTGATGCCATTAACACGGGGGTAGATTTGCATCATCATGACATGCGGACGACTGGTGATGGGTAGGATGATGTTGATACACTGCACCTCACTAACTGGATAAACCACCAGGCGTATGTTTTGATAGGACAGCCCACTTTTGGTGAAAGTGTGGTCTCGAATGGATATGCTGAGTGGTATTGGAGGTGCACACGACGATTGATTGGCAATCCGACCATACAGCAACCGAATCCTGTGGGCTATCAATCTAGTAGTACAATAGCTGAATTATGTGTAAGTAAAATTTTTTATCATGTGTATATATATAGAGAATTTCTAATTTTGTATATTTTTATTAACAATTTCTTAAAATGCATGTGCAGAACGATACACTCCACCGAATTTTGCATCTAAGCGACACTGTACCAACTCAACGTGTTGAACCATTGCTGGCACAATCAGTCAGGAGGATATCAGATATTGCCAGGCGTACGCTGACTGCTGTTGGTGAAGCAAATCATATACAGCGCATATCGTACGAGCCATCAAGATGATCTTATACTTTTGATCCAATACCGCTGATTCGACAACAAGTCCCTCGAGAAGTACCACCAATTTAGAGAGGCGATAGGCGGGCACGTCGTCGTGCTGCAGTTGACGAAGTCCCTCAGCAGGATCACTACTCACCTGTGCCAGCACATGAAGGTGATTATGTAGTAGGTGATCTTGCAGCTATTGATGAATTCGTCACTCCATAGCACCTAGTTTTCAATACTAGGCACCATTCTTTTGTCGGTGAGTATGATATTGGTCCCTCTACTGAGTGGTCTCGTAGATGGCATACACAGTCTGAAGAGATTGCAGGTCCCTCATACGCTACAGAAGAACATAATGAGGTACAACCTAAACCACAACCTCAAGAACAACCTCGAAGACGAGTTTAACCTCCGCGGAACCGTTGAGGATTTTATTGTGATACTAGCTTTCATCCATTTTTTTTGACAAATTCATATGTAATAAAATTATTTGATAGATCGACTTATTTTTACTAAAATATTCAATTATAATTATCGAAAACATTCACGAAATAGTAAATAATAGTAATTTGAACACTCGAGTATTATTTAATAAATATTCATGAAAGATTCACGACTTACGTTTCACTAAAATATTCAAAAAATATTCAACTATAATTCAAACTATTATTCACTAAAAATAAAATTTAGTCTTCGCATATTTTCTTTAATTCTTCACATATTATTAAATTTTGGTAAAAACTAGATTATCCGAATTAAAATATAGGGGGATTATAAATTTACATAATTGAAATTTAAATTTGAACATAATTTTTAAATAACGGAGTTTATAAAATTTAGATAATTGATATTTGAAATATATTATACTTTTTGCAAATAATTGATATTTATAGTATCAATAAATAAATATTATAATTAAACTCTAACTAACAATTAAATTCAAAACGTGTGTTATAGTTAAATTTTAATAATTTACTGACAATATTTCCAAATTTATTTACAAATTATAATTATTTTTATCCCTATTTATAAAAAAAAAAAATTGGCAAATTTCAAAAATACAAAATTAATTGTGAATCCATCAAAAAAAAATTAATAATAAATATTTAATTAATGTAAATAAAAATAAATTTTAGACAAATAATACATAAAATTAAATTTGTTTGAATAATTAAATTTAAAAAATTATAATTATTGCAATGAAAATATTCTGACAAAAAAAAAAGCGCCGTCACGAAATATTAAATAGTAATTCAATAACTTGAGTATTATTTAATAAATGTTCATGAAAGATTTATGACTTACATTTCACTAAAATATTCAAGAAAATATTCAACTATAATTCAAACTATTATTCGCTAAAAATAAAATTTAGTCTTCACATATTTTCTTTAATTTTTCACATATTATTAAATTTTGATAAAAACTAGATTATCCAAATTAAAATATAAGGGGATTATAAATTTACATAATTGAGATTTAAATTTGAACATAATTTTTAAATAATGGAGTTTATAAAATTTAGATAATCGATATTTGAAATATTTATATTTTTTGCAAATAATTGATATTTATAGTATCAATAAATAAATATTATAATTAAACTCTAACTAAAAATTAAATTCAAAGCGTGTGTTATAGTTAAATTTTAATAATTTACTGACAATATTTCCAAATTTATTTACAAATTATAATTATTTTTATCCCTATTTATAAAAAAAATTTGGCAAATTTCAAAAATACAAAATTAATTGTGAATCCATCAAAAATAATAATAATAAATATTTAACTAATGTAAATAAAAATAAAATTTAGACAAATAATACATAAAATTAAATTTGTATGAATAATTAAAATTAAAAAATTATAATTATTGCGATGAAAATATTCTGACAAAAAAAAGCATCGTCTCGAAATATTAAATAGTAATTCAATCACTCGAGTATTATTTAATAAATATTCATGAAGGATTCACAACTTACTTTTCACTAAAATATTCAACTATTATTCAAACTATTATTCGCTAAAAATAAAATTTAGTCTTCGCATATTTTCTTTAATTTTTCACATATTATTAAATTTTGCTAAAAACTAAATTATTCAATAATAGAGTTTATAAAATTTAGACAATTGATATAAGAGGATTATAAATTTACATAATTGAGATTTACATAATAGAGTTTATTCAATAATAGATTATTCGAATTAAAATATAAGAGGATTATAAATTTACATAATTGAGATTTAAATTTGAACATAATTTTCCAATAATAGAGTTTATAAAATTTAGATAATTAATATTTTGTAAATATTTATAGTATCAATAAATTCTAAATTTGTTATAATTAAAATTTAATATTTTATTGATAATATTTTTAAATATATTTAGAAATTATAATTATTTTTATTTCTATTGATAGAGTGAAATTGAAACCAATATTATTGCAGAAGAAAAAAAAATTATTGCACGTGTGTTGAAAAGAGAAGAAGAATCGCTGTGTTAAGAATTGTGTGAGCAGGCGGAAGGAAGAAAAAGACGCTGAAGGAGAAGACAAGGGTGGCACACAGAGGAGAGCTCCTCGCATCCACAGTGACCTCGCGTTTGCTGGACGCGAGGCACATTGCACAGGGCCAGCCCGTGGAAAAGTAACATCACGTCTACTGGACATGAGGTGTCAGCATACCTTGCGTTCGGCAAACGCGAGGAACCTCCTGCAGGAGGTAGGGTATGGTTTCGAACCCAGTTACGAGTGAGGATTCCAAAAAGAACCCATTTTGGTAAAAAAACCCGAGCAGTAATAGGCATGGGAAAATCTGTAACAAATTTGTGACGGTATTTTAAAATTTAAAAATAAATTTATTTTTTAAATTTGAAAAATGAGCCATCACAAATTTATCACTGATTAGAAACGGATTTGTGATGAAAAATTGGATTGTCGCAGATTTGTCACAAATCCCTTATAAATTCGTTGCTAATTTACAAAAAAAATATATTATATAATTAATAGATTACACAATAAATTACAAAAATATCAATAACTTAGTAATGGAGTACATGTTCCCCTATAACAAGGACACGGGGTCAAGCCCTATGTCTGACATAATCTCATAATATTATTGACGGTTCAGATCGGGTTGTGCAGTGGGTCGGGTTAACTGGGCCGGGGAGCTAGTTAATTAATTTTTTAAAATAAATATTTTTTGTCGTTGCAAATTCATTGCTAAATTTATTAATTTTTCTAAATAAAAAATTTTGATCGTTGCAAATTTATTACTAAATTAATTGATTTTTTTAAAATAAAAAATTTTGACCGTCTCAAATTCGTCGCTAAATTAATTAATTTTTTTAAATAAAATTTTTTTACTATTATAAATCTGTCGCTACATTAATTATAAACTTAACTATAATGTCACCAATTAAATAACCGGTGCAAATCTGTCGCTGTTTGCTACAGATTTTCATTCCATCACAAATTACGATGCTCGTTTTAGCGACAATCGTAATTTGTCGCTAAGCTTGATTAGTGATGAATTAGCGATGGATTTGACCGTCACTAATTTAGTTTTTTTCTTGTAGTATATTGTATGTATTGCTTCATGATGTCTTTGAAAATTTTCTATATATATATATATATATATATATATGTGTAGTTGTTAATGTAATGCTTTTCACTTAAGTTCTTAACAATTATAAAAAAAAATTATCATAAAACTTGAAAACTTAAATCTTATAGAGAATTTTGTAAAACCAAACAATGTAACTTAATTAAAAAAATTATAATAAAAATTAAAAAATTAAATCTTATAGAAAATTTGGTTAAACCATACAATTCAGCTTAATGAACCAAAAAAAAAAAAGAAAAAGAAAAAGAAAGAAAGAAAATGCAGCTCAGCGAATTGGATACTTTTTTAATATATATATATATATATATATATATATATATATATATATATATAGTGGCGGACACACAGGTATGCCAGGGGGACCAAGGCTTCTCTCATGTTTTTTTGAAATCCCTATTATTACTAGTATATTCATATGTGAATTATAAAATATTTATATATATAATCCATTTTTTTTTAAATTCCTATTAATGATAGTATATTAAATTATGTATTATAATACACACACACATATATATATATATATATATATATATTACTATTAAATTCCTTCCAAATCCATTAATCATTGTTTTTTTTAATTTTTATTAGAATTTAAAATTTTAGTATTTTTTGACCTATCAAAATATTTAAAATACTTGTTGAGGTCTACCAACTCAAAGTAATTAGAAGCCCACCAACTTAAAGTACTTGTTAGGCCCACCAAAGTACTTATTCTTACTCTTTCAATTTCTACAACTATCATAGAGCGATAATTATGTGCAATAAAGATAGTCACTACTTGGTTTCGTAATAAAATGAAAGATGATTTTCTTTCTGATTGTTTATTAGTCTATAGTGAAAAAGAAATTATTAAAAATTTTAGTGTAGATTTACTTATAGATGATTTTTGTGATTTAAAGGAATAACAATATGTATTTTAATTAATTAAATTATATTTATTTACTTAAATGTTGGTCCCCTCAAATGTTTGTTCTCTGTCCATCCCTATATATATATATATATATATATATATATATATATATATATATATATTATACATATTTTGAGTAACTTTAAAATTTGATTTAGTGTTCTTTTTTGCCATATTCTACATAATATGCATGATTTGTGTAACTATAAAAATTAATTTATTTTACTCCTTTAAAATATGTTAGATAACATGCCATAATTTGTGTCCCCTTCAAATTTTATTTAATTTGCTCCTTTACAATATTCTAGATAATATATTACATTAGATTTAATTTGTCTTTTTGTATTTTATACTATAACTTTTTAAAACAATAAACATGTAATCATCCAACCGTGAGTTAAACAAATATTTTCACTTATAAATAATTTTCTCGTTCATTCTATTAGTTAGATTTCCCTCTCATTGATGGGAATGTTAAGTTGGACCTTTTCAAACGGACATATGATTACCTCCTAATTTATTCATTATTTTATTCAAACAACAATAAATTATTGAAAAAAATCTCCATATATTTAGAGACGCAAATTAGTTGAATACTATTTGCATGTCACTAAAATGACTAATAAATGAATGTGTAATGTGCACAGGGATGATTTCAAGGTCTATCGAGGTCTGAAAGCTTACATTTATCATATCTTGACTATTTTTGTTAGTTGATTCTTCCCTTGAAAGGAAATGCATTGTTTGCTCCCCTACAACTAGTGCAACTTGAACTTGAAGTTCTAAATTGTCCAATATGATTTTGTTCATAGGTAAAGATAATGAGAAACTTCCCTTTGATGGTGTTGTCTAAACTTGATCATCTATTTGGGGGTTATGGTTCCTAATTTGCTTCCTCGTGCTCTACAGCCATTCAATTCATTTGTCCTACCTCAAATGGATCCAAGATCAGCAGTGTCTGACTCCTATGTGCCCTTATTCTTATGGTAGATAGAATACATGATTAGTTGCACTAGTCCTAATCCATATCCAAATGTATTTTTGAACTTGAAAAAGTGAATCACCATTTCATTAGGAAAATATGGGAATTCTTGTCTTTTCCTTCAGCATGGTTCTAACTGCAGAATGAGACCCCCTCCAACCCAACCTAATACTAGCCTAACTTTTATGATGAGTTGAGTTGAGTTGTCACATGCTTAGGTTTATGGCTAAGTTGAAGAATGCAAATAAACAAAATGATTCTGCCATGTAATTGAACTACAGTGGATTAAAGGATTGAATAATTTTCACAGGAAGTTCATAATACTAAATGGAACACTACAAGTAAATGATATATTGGTGACAAAATTCTTTTTCTAGCTAAAATTGTGTTGCTAAAAGAACCCTTTAGCGACAAAAACTTTTTGTCACTACTGATTAAGACCTTCGGCGATAAAATTTTATTTCCTAACTCAAAATGACGGCTTGAGTTAGGAAGTAAGTGTATTAGGGAGGAAAATTTAAGTTTTCTTGCTAATGATGTATCATCAGCAACAAAAATTCATTTCCTAACTAAATTTTCCTCGCTAATAATGTATCATCAGCGACGAAAATTTATTTTCTAAATAAAAATACTAAATTTATCACAATTAATTATACTTTTAGCTACAAAATTCATATTTTCTAGCTAATGCCTATTTTTAAATTTTTAAATATTCACAACATGACCCTAAATATTTTGTAAGTTGGTCTTTAAATTTTGTATAATTACAAAATGACCTAAAAATTTATAAATTGATCACTAAATTTTAAAATATTTATAATATGACCCTAAAAAATTTTATAAATTGGTCTCTAAATTTTTAAATATATAAAACATGACCCCAAATCTTACAATTTGCACCTTAAATTTTGTAAAATTATCAAATGGTAACAAAAAATTTATAAATTGGTAATTAAATTTTAGAATATTTAAAATATAATTCCAAAAATTTTACAAATTAGTCCCTAAATTTTTAAATATTTATAAATGCATTATATTTTGGGCTGATTTATAGAAATTAAGCTAGATTATATGGCAAAACATGTCCGATAACCTTCAAATTTGGTTATAATATGTTTTTGAACAAATTCAATAAATATAACGGTTGGATCGTTAATTTCATATGTCTATCCATGTAAAAGCATTAGGTTTTGTGTATTTTTGTAATAGTTATGCAAGATTAGGAGGTAAAATATATCCGATTACCATTAAATTTGGTCATAATATGTTTTCTAGTAATTTTAACAAATCTAACAGTTGGATCGTTATTTTGAAATGCTTATCTTTGTAAATAGGTTATATTTCGAGTTTTTTTATAGAGATTATTCTAAATTAAGTAGAAAAGCATATTCGATTATTTTTAAATTTAGTCATAACACTTTTTATAAAATTTTTTAACAAATTTAATGGTTTGATCATTAATTTAGCGTGCCAATCTTTGGAAATGTGTTAGATTTTAGGCATTTTTATAGATATTATGCGAGTGTATGTGCAAAATATATTTAATTATTTTCAAATTTAGTTATATTATTTTCATAATAATTTCAACAAATCTAACAGTTAGATCATTAATTTGACGTACCTATCTTTGTATATGTATCAGTTTTTGGGTATTTTTTCAGAGATTATGCTAGATTATATGTTAAAATATATCCTATTACCTTCAAATTGGGCATAACATTTTTCATAGTAATTTTAATAAATCTAAAGGTTAGATCGTTCATTTGATATGCCTATCTTTGTTAATGGGTTAGGTTTCGAGTATTTTTATAGAGATTATGTTAGATTAAGTAAATTATCTTTAAATATGGTCATTACACATCTCATAGCAATTTCAACAAATCTAATTGTAGAATCATTAATTTGACGTGTTTATCTTTGTGTTAGGTTTTGAGCATTTTTACAGAGATTATGGAAGACTATGTGCTAAAATATATCATACCTTCAAATTTTGTCATAACACTTTTTATAACAATTTCAATAAATCTAATGGTTAGATCGTTCATTTGATGCACCTATCTTTATATATGTGTTAGGTTTTGTGCATTTTTATAGATATTATGCGAGTGTATGTCCAAAATATATTTGATTGCCTTCAAATTTGGTCATAACAATTTTCATAATAATTTTAACAAATCTAACAGTTAGATCATTAATTTGGGGTGTGTATCTTTGTATATGTGTTTGGTTTTGGGTATTTTTACAGAGATTATGCTAGATTATGTGTTAAAATATATCTTATTACCTTTAAATTTAGTCATAACACTTTTTATAGTGAACCATCTGACTTAATAACTGAAGAGATAAAGTTCCTTTTGGCATTTGTTTTAATGACGCTGTGAAAATAGCTGGTGCACCAATCTGCTTGGGCTACATACTTGCTTTTCACTATTCATTGGCACCACTTCAACTCTGCCTTGGCAAAATTCCAAGCTATTTCCTGGCCTGTTTTACTTGCTCAACTTACTCTGAATCACCTAGTGCATGGGCTAACTATTGCTGAAAATTGTCTACATGTCAGTTTGCGTCTGCTAGACGGTCTCTAATATGGGAAAACCTATCTATTTTGCCACTTGAAATCCTTTTTCATCCCTTTTAGTCTCCTACACATAACGAATTGCCTGGTCCCCTTCGCATCAGTGTTCCATTGACGTTCTATAATACTCTAAAAATTCATATGTCTTGTCTAAATATTTAAGAACTTAGAGTGTTGGCCTTGCCTCAGTGGTAAGAAAGCAATGTCCAAACAACCATAGAGTGGTCCAAAGAAAACCCAATAGGAAGAAATTCTACAAAGGCTCTGCTAGGGTGATGCAACCATTCTTGGTTACCCATGATCCTGTTAAGCTTTGACCATATATGTTGATTTGTCCAAGTGTAAAACTCACCCATGGAAGGCAAATCTTCAATACCATTACCAAGACAAAAGTCATTGAAGTCCTTCATGTCATAGTTAAAAAGTAGTTCTCCATTGTATTTCTCTATAGGTGATCGATGTGTATTAAAATCCACCATGATAATCCATGGATCATGAATTCCATTTGCCAAATCACTAAGAGTCGAGCAAAAATGTCTCCTAGCCATTATAAAGTTGTGAGCATACACAAAAGAGAACAATAATTGTATAGAGGAAATCTTGCATGAAATGTGATGGTGCACATGCTAATCAAAGCTTTGAATCTTTTTTACTATGACAATTGTTGGGTTCTAAAATACCAAAATTCTGCCACCATATTGCTCATGCAAGTTATGACAAACTTCCTATACCTCGAACTTAGCCCTCAAAATCAAAGGTAAGTTGGGCAGTGAAATTTTTATTTCCAAAACTACAAAAATGTCAACACTATGTCTTTGAGCAAAATCCTTAATGATGTATTACTTGAAGTGTTAGGATTCGTGGACTCTTAAACGCGGAAAACATCCACGAATCCCTCCCGAGGACCCAAGTAAACGATTAAGAAGATCTAAGCTTTAAGAATTACCTCTGGTTGCTGTAATCGAAATCCTTCGATTCTGGTTGCGCTGTTGTACGTTCAACCCGAACAATCACCAGACGCTGCAGTATGCGAACGTCCTCTATCGAATACACACCGCGAACTCACTTGATACCCGGGGAGTGCTAGCGCCTAGGGTTTGAGAGGTTTTTTTCCTTTCTGGTAGAGAATGGCACGAATGTTCTCAACCGGAAAAAAAATTGGACTATTGAAAAGACGGCTAGGGTTTTCTTAAAAATCCCCAAACCTCTTAGAGTCCAACCCTAATAATATCTTATCATATTCTAATTTAAATTCAAATTAAATTAAAACTGATATGATAAGATTCTGCCATTATCTCGGTAATTTAACTAATTAATTTACCGAGTCAAATTCTTATAATCTGGATATCATCCAGATTCATCGAACCTGGTCACCAGAAAAATAACCTAACAAGTTCACTTATTGTGTGACCTTATAGGTTCATTTAACACTGGCAGTATGCCTAAATCATATTTAAATGGCCCACAAGTTATAAGCGGTTTCTAGCAAAACATTATAACTATCCAGGTTAAATGAAGATCGGTGATCTCTTTGAACCAAACCATAATTTTATATTTAATCCTTTTGTCACACGATATCCAGATTAAGCATAAGGCACGGAGCATGTCATCCTTATTAAGCTTAATCAATTATTTCTTGATTTCATAGTAGACTGTTCAAACAAATGATATCAATATCTTAGATTGATATATTTGAGCACGGCCATGCATTTTTAACAGTCTAACTTATCAAGGGGCTCATGGATATCTCTCTCATAACTGAGAGGGACAAATTCCTTCACAATCAATCATATTCCTCTCCTTGATTTATTCTATATCCAACAGTAGTCTAATTTATTATCTGGTTAAAGACAACTTTAGACAATGTCAAAATATAGAATTTATCAAGTAGGAAACTATGATGAATTTAGGTCGAAGGACTTTCAATATTATTATGGCTAGAAAGTACTTATGACATATTCTATGAAGTACTCTCACAGTAGGTCATGTCCAATACAATGTTCTCTAACATTTATTTATGTCTTGACTCGATATCACAAATATCCATGGCCAGTAAAACATAGCCATCAAGTCACAAACATATTAATCTTAATTTATTATTATTTCAATAATAATAATCGACCAGGGACAGTTTTAGAATAGTCATTGTATTCATTGTAGGGTTTTACTATCAAGTCACGTACTTGATGACCAACAAAACAAAACTCACTATTCATGGAAAGGAAAGCCTCATATTATTATATAAAACATAATGATAATTGTATAAGTACAAATTGGCTCTAGGGCATATCCCCAACATGAAGGTCCTATTGTACCCTCTCACATTCCATATTACGACAATCATGTATGACTAGCTAGGGCTATATTAGCCTTTCCTTTGTCATCGTTCATCTCCTTTTACTTTATTATTTAACCCTTTGTCCATTTTCAGATCTTGGATATTAACTTGGGCTATTTTAATAGCACCAATCATATTTTCTTTAACTATCCCTAGTCCTATGTTGTTTCCAATGGAAACAGGTAGAGAAGTCGGCCCCCTTCCATGGTTTGTTGACTTTCTTTTTCTTTTTTGTTCTCTCAATACCTTATCCTATTCTATTGTCCCCTGTTGTCCTTCTATGGATGTGTGAGGGCATTTTTAGACTCTAGTATTATCTTGGAATTCTATGCCATCGAACTTCTACCATGAGCTGGACTGGGTTCCATCATTGGGTTGTGTCCAGGTGCCTTGGCATGTCATGTCTGATCCAACTGAGCATTAATATCCACAAGAACCACCAAACCCTTAACCTTATCAATGTGAATACCCTTGTTTCGGCTCTTTTTAGGCACATGGCTATACCTTCACCCCTTCCTTGCTCAGTTCAGTAGCACCATTGTGCCTTGTTTGAGGCTTTCTTTGTACATTCCCTCTGAATTAAACCTATTCACCAAGGCGGTTATCTTGGAGGTGTCCAAACCAATGGCTGCCATGCAAAAAGATTATTCAAATTCGTAAGGTACCAATTGTGTTCTTGCCTTTTCGGTTGTTATTTTGAAGTTAACAACATGTACCAGGGATTTCGAAATGTCCACTTCCCCAAGGACATATGCATAAGAGATACGCTTCGTCTTTGGAGTCAAACCATTTGTCAGGATAGGGTTTCCTACAGTCGATAAAATTTTGCTTAATGCTAGTCCCTTCCAATGACCTAATGACAAATTTGGCAAAGTTATCCACAGTGGCATAATGGATATATCCTCCATAAAAAAATCAAATTCGCCATAAAGCCAAATTTCTATGCTACTTTGGGGATTGGTTTTACTATTAGTCTTTGGAAAACATTGGATTCTTTACTCCTAAATAGTTCTTGGAGAGTTGCCCATTGAAAGTTGGTGGCCAATATACAATATTCATTCTATGTGACAATTGTAATGAACATGGTTAAAATAAAGCAATTGCTCAATAAATAATAGTATGATGTTGTACTCTTGGATGTTTGCTTTGCCATTTTCTATATTCGAGAATAATTTAATTGAGGGAAAATTATTTTGGTAACCGTCTAATTATTACGAAATTTAACTTTTACCCTCAAACTAAAAAAAGTGTAAAACACTTCCTCGAACTTTTTAATCTTCCAAATCTTACCTTTCCATCAGTTAATCAATGGTCAACTGACAATTCCGTTAATTTTTAATGGCATTTTGGTAATTTTTCATATTTCATATTAAAATATATTATGACAAGCTATTCTAGTAATCCTCCAACTATTAGTTTGTCAAGTTTTTGCCCTCTTATTAAAAAAAGCATAAGACAGTTTTTTGAACTTTTTAATCATCCAAATCTTTCATTTCTGTTAGTTGACAGTCAACTGACAATTCCATTAGTTTAAGGGTATTTCGATAACTTTCTATTTTAATTAAAAATAAATTATTTTCTTATTTTTATTTATTTTAAAATAATTTCTTTTATTTTTATTTTTTCTTTTTCTTTCTTTTCTTCTACTAATTTCCTCTTCTTCTAGCTCACCCTTGGTTGCTGTGCAATTCCACCTCCATCTAAATTGTAGCAAATTATCAACAAATTCACAATAAATAAAAAATTGCGGTGATTGAGTAAAAAAGATAGCCATAAAATCACTACTATACTCACCGAGAATTAAAAGATTACTTCTTGATGCTTTCTGGGACAATAGATCGCTCGTAATGATTGGGGACATTCATGGCTGCATACCTCTATTATCCTCTTGCTGCTTCGGACCACCAAGAAAGGAGAAAAGCCAAGAGAGGAATTAGGAGTGCTTGGACTGGTGGCCTCTTTGATTGATGTCTATTGGTAACAAGAAGCTTGGGATTCGCATCATGTATATGGCACACAATCGGTTCTATTGGTGTGAATCAACAAATTACAAGGAATTTGAGGACAAGATAATAGAGTGGGCAAGCAAAGCAAAATTGGAATCATATGCCCGAAAACAAGGTCTGTAAATTAATTAAAGAAAAAACAAACTCCTAGATAGCAGTGCTATTGCTTCGGCCTTGGCCTAATTGACAACAATCCCCCACTTCTATTGATCCTTCCCCAACTTCTAGCCATAAAATTATGATCCACCTGCTTCATTTCCAAGATGCATTTGGAAGGAATTGGATTTCTCCAATTCCGATGAAAATGGAATCGCAGTAGCAACCAAGACTGAGCAAGAAAAAGAGGAAATTGGAAGAAGAAAAGAAAGGGGAAAAATAAAGATAAAAGAAATTAATTTTAAAATAAATAAAAAGAAGAAATAATATATTTTTAATTAAAAATATAAAATTATCGAAATACTTTTAAAAATTAAGGAAATTGTCAGTTGATGTCATAGAAGAGCAAGATTTGGACGATTTGAAAGTTTAAGAAACTATTTTATACTTTTTTTTTTTAATTGGAGGGCAAAAGTTAGACAAATTAATAGTTGGAGAGCTACCGGAATAATTGGCACACAATGTATTTTAATATAAAATGTGAAAAATTACCAAAATATCATTAAAAATTAATGGAATTGTCAGTTGACAAACAGAAGAACAAGATTTGGACAATTAAAAAGTTTGAGGAAAAGTTTTATACTTTTTTTAGTTGGAGGATAAAAGTTAAGTTTCGCAACAGTTTGAGGGTTACCACAATAGTTTGCCCTTTAATTTATAGTCAGGTGTATTATAATTGAGTTTTTTTTTTTAATCTCTATCTACCATTTTTTTCTCCTTTTCTTTTCTTTTTTCTTCCTTGCTTATTATTGTTACTAACCTAAGATCTGTGCAATGCAAAAAAATTAAATCTCACTACAGGAAAAATCGTGATTTGCGACGAATTTTTTGCGACGGCTTCAATACCGTCGCTAATAGCGACCAATTTGCGACGATTTTCAAACAAGTAGCGAGTTGACTAAAACCGTTGCAAAACCGTCGCAATTTGCGACGGTTTTGCGACGGTTTTGCGACGGCCAAAATACCCGTCGCAATTTGTAGCAAAATCATCGCTATTTGCGACGGTTTTGCGACGGTATTTATGCCCTCGCAAATTGCGAGGGTTTTGCGACGACGAGTTATTTTAAAAAAAATATTTTTAAATAAATTTTCAGATACGTCCGTCGCAAAACCCTCGCAATTTGCGAGGATTTTGCGACGGCCAATAAACCCTCGCAAATTGCGAGGGTTTTGCGACGGCGAGTTATTTTAAAAAAAATATTTTTAAATAAATTTTCGTACGTCCGTCGCAAAACCCTCGCAATTTGTGAGGATTTTGCGACGGCTAATAAACCCTCGCAAATTGCGAGGGTTTTGCGACGACAAGTTATTTTTTAAAATAATATTTTTTAAAATTTTTTTTGAACGTCCATCGCAAAACCCTCGCAAATTGCGAGGGTTTTGCGACGGCAAATAACACTCGCAATTTGCGAGGGTTTTACGACGACAAATTATTTTTTAAAAAAATATTTTTAAAATTTTTGAACGTCCATCGCAAAGTCCTCGCAATTTGCGAGGGTTTTGCGACGGTAATTTATTTTTTAAAAATATTTTTTTAAAAAAAATTGAACGTCCATCGCAAAACCCTCGCAATTTGCGAGGGTTTTGCGACGGATATTTAATTTTAAAAAATATTTTTAAAAAAAATTTGAACGTCCATCGCAAAACCCTCGCAATTTGCGACGGCCAATAAACCCTCTCAATTTGCGAGGGTTTTGCGACATGCAATTTATTTTTTAAAAAAATATTTTTAAAAAATTTTTTGAACTTCCATCGCAAAACCCTCGCAAATTGCGAGGGTTTTGCAACGGTAAATAACCCTCGCAATTTGCGATGGGTTTGCGACGACAAATTATTTTTTAAAAAAATATTTTTAAAATTTTTGAATGTCCATCGCAAAGTCCTCGCAATTTGCGAGGATTTTGTGACGGTAGTTAGCCCTCACAATTTGCGAGGGTTTTGCGACGGTAATTTATTTTTAAAAAAAATTGAACGTCCATCGCAAACCCTCGCAAATTGCGAGGATTTTGCGACGGCAATAACCCTCGCAATTTGCGAGGGCTTTGCGACGATCGATTATTTTTTAAAAAAATATTTTAAAAATTTTTGAACATCCGTCGCAAAGTTCTCGCAATTTGCGAGGGTTTTGAGACGAATTTTCGGCTCTCGCAATTTGCGAGGGTTTTGCGACGGTCAATATTTTTAATTAAAAAATAAATAAATGGCAAAATGTATAGAAAATCTCAAAACCCCAATTCGTCGCAAATTCGTCGCTAATACGTCACTAATTGCGACGAATTTGCGAGGGTTTTACAACAAAATAGTGTTTTAATCTTTTTTTTTTAAATTTCTTTATGTGTTTATGTGATGGTGTATTTTGACAAATTTACTGAAATATTTTTAATAACATGTCTCAATTAGTGCATTTTATTATAATTTTGTATATGTAATTATGTCATGTTATACACCTAATGTATTGCATAAGTAAATGTATATAGTTAATTATGTTATGTTATATACTTATTCTAATATATAAGTATATGTATATAATGTATATAAGTATCTATTTAGTTTAATATATATATATATATATATATATATATATACTATAACATGTAGGTATATATATACATATGTCTAATTTTTTAATCTATCACTTTGATTAAGTAGTGTATAAAGAAAAATAATTCAAATACTTGTTATTATTGTTGATATCACTAAAAAAATTATGAAATTTATAATGTAGAGATCAATTTGTAATGTTCTTCGTCTCCTACATGTTAATATATATTATACTAATTTAGCTATGTATATACATATGTCCAATTTTTTAATATATCTATTTTGTTAAGTAGTGTATAAAATAAAATATGTAAAGAAAAACAATTCAAATACTGTTATTATTGTTGAGATTACTAAAAAAAATATTGAAAATTATAATGTAGAGATCGATTTGTAATGTTATTCACCTCGAACATATTAATATATATTATACTATATAGTTATATATATACATATATCTAATTTTTTTATCTATTTATTTAATTAAGTGGTGTATAAATTAAAATATATAAAGAAAAATAATTTACATAATAATATTATTATTAGAATCACTAAAAAATAATAAAAATTATAATGTATAGATCGATTTATAATATTATTCGTATTAATTTATGAGAAATTAGCGAGGGTTTTATTTTTTCGTCACAAATTGCGACGAAATAGCTAGAAATTTAAAAAAAAAATTAAAAATTTCCAAAATTTTTCACTCCCTTTTTTTTTTTTCCCTCCTTCTTCCCTCTTCCTTCTTCCTCCTCAACTCCCCTCCCTCACCTCCCTCAAGGCCCCCCCCCCCTCCCGCTCCCCCCTCCCTCATCCCGCGCCCCCCTCCTGCTCCCCCCTCCCTCATCCCGCGGCCCCCTCCCTCAACTCCCCCCATCCCGCAGCCCCCCCTCAACTCCCCTCCCTCAACTCCCCCACACCCCCGCAGCCCCCTCCCCGCGCCCCCCTCCCTCAACTCCCCCACACCCCCGCGCCCCCCTCCCCGCGCCCATCCCGCAGCGCCCCCCCTCAACTCCCCCCTGCTCTTCCTACCCCCTTCAGCCCGCCCCCTCGATCGGCGCACTGCCATTCTGTGCTCTATCTTTGTCTTTGTTCTTTGAAGCGATTCGTTTGGGTAAGTAGTTAGAATTTATCTCTTGAGCTACTTCATTATCTTATAAACTTTGGGCAGATTTGCATTTCCCCTGAAGCTTTGAAATTTGGGCGATTATTTGTGAATGAGCGAGTTTGAATTGATGTATAAAAGTTGTATTGATGTTGGGGTTGAGTTTGAGGAGATTGTGAGTGACATGATGGTGGTTTGATGTGAGATTATTGATTTAAATTTGGAATTGTGAGCTGGAATTGCTAAATTGTTAGTTGGAATTGTTGTCCTTTTTAAACATTCAATGTGTTTTGATCTATACTTATAGTGCACTCTTTTTTACCCTGTTATAAAAAAATTACTACTTTGATCAAATTATATGGGAACTATGTTTTAGCTATATAAACCCTTATAAATTAATTTGATTGGTTATGATGTCATAATAGGAAGGTTGATTTCTGATTAGTTTAGTAATCTTATTACTTGATTATAATAATATATTAGTGTCTCTAGTGGAAGATTTAACTCTAGTAGAATGCTTTGAAGGCTCTTTTATGTGAGAAATCTGTTTCCTTAGATTATGAAGATGTAGGAGGTGCGTGTTGTTCATATAAATTGCCTTTTTGTTGAATTCAAATGTTGGATTCCCCGTGAGTAATGGGTGATTATTCCTCCTGGGTAATGGGTGATTACCCCTAGTTATCCTTTTATTTATTTATTTATTTTTTTGTATAAATGAATGATCTGTCTTTGTTGTTTGCAATTGCATTTTGATTGTATAATTTTGAGGTGGCCTTATGCCTGGAAAATGTCCAATTACGGGGAGACTACTGTCAAATTTTTTTCAAAATCTGCAGCTACTTAATGTGGAATAGAATAACTACCCTTATCTTGGAGTGTATTATTCGATTGAGCATGAGTATATATCCCATAATAGCATTATTATTTAAAATAATATTGCTAATAAGAATAAGAATAGGAGTAATGAAATGAGTAATAATAATAATTTCATATATAAGTCGATGTTAATAATAGCAGGAATAATATACGTTATAGAGAGAGTTTAAACAAATATAAACATTGGAATGAAAATAAATAAAATGTTATTATTTAACCATTGAAATGTGTAAAATAAGAGTATAATTAGCTTTAATAGTATTTAATCTTAATCAAATTCCTCAATTAAGATTAAATACTTGGTTAAAACGTATATATTGAAGGTGTAACTGTATCCAACGATAGCAATTGTAAATTCTATGTTTTGGACCTCTTTTTGTTAGATAATAGAAAGGAAAATGTAATTATACTTCTCTTCCTTTTGTTTAAGGGGTGATTTTAATTATTAAGTTGATTGTTCTTTTCTCTCATTTAGACGTCATGGAGGATCGTAGTTGGATGTATAGAAGGCACGCTTCAGGTGTAAAAGGGATCACTATTGAATTTGAGGAAGGGGTTAAGGCTTTTTGACATTTGCCTTATCAAATGCAATGTCAAGCGTAATTAGATGCCGTGTGCAAAATGTAAGAATAAAAAGTACCTGGATCCGGCCACAAGTTAAGCTCCACTGTGGAAGTTTGGATTTGTGCTTAGGTATTACCGGTGGACATGTCATGGTAAGCCATTCGAGTGTCCCTCAAGTGTGTCTACCTCAATCCCGAGAATCGATTCACATCAAGAAAATCTGTCTCGCGAAATGGTCTTAGACGTAGCGGGACCCGACTTTCCCCACGAAGCTCCATCGGCGAGTTCATTTTGAAGAGCCACCTAATGTGGAGGCACAAAGGTTTTACGATATGTTAAAGGCGGCGAGAGACTCCTATATGGGATGGATGCACACAACATTCGCGACTTTCATCGGCTTCAAGGTTATTAAACATTAAGTCCGAAAATAACCTCTCGCGTAAAGCCTTTAACGATGTTGTGCAATTGATGAAAGAGGTTGTGCCTAGCGATAGTCACGATTCCGATGATTTCTATCGGATGAAAAAATTAGTGGGTGGGTTGGGTTTTGCAGGTACAAAAAATAGATGTATGCAATAATGGATGCATGCTTTCTTGGAAAGATGACATGAATCGTAGAGAGTGTAAATTTTGTGGCCATCCTCGATATGCACGAGAAAAAGGTTGGGAAGAACACAAGTAGAAGGGAAATTTCATTCAAGAAGATGTATTACTTCCAGATAACACGAGGCTACAAAGATTGTACACTTCCAAAACAACGGTGAACACATGAGATGGCATGGAGAGAAGCGAGATCGGAGAAAGGCACAATGAGTCACCCTCGTGATGCTTGAAGCATGGCAACACTTTGATCGAATATATCCCGAGTTTGCAAAAGAAGTACGGAATGTCAAACTTGGTTTATGTACGGATGGATTCTCACCATTTGGGATGTCGGGTAAGCAATATTCATCCTGGCCGGTCATTCTCACACCGTATAATCTCCCCAGTGGATGTGTATGAAGGATCCGAGTCATGTTTTTAACAATCATTATCCCGGGCCCCAAGAATCCAAAGCACCGGGTGGATGTTTATTTACAACCCTTGATAGACGAATTAACCAAATTGTGGTTTGAAGGTGTCACCACTTATGACATATCGAAGAAACAAAACTTCCAACTACGGGCGGCACTTTTGTGGACTATTAATGATTTTCACGCATATGGTATGTTGAGTGGGTGGAGCACTGCTTGGGAGGCTGGCTTGTCCATATTGTATGGGCAATACAAAGTCTTTTCATCTACAAAATGGTGGGAAACAATCATGGTTTGGTTGTCACCGTCGTTTCTTACCATCGGATCATCCTTACGGGAG
Source organism: Voacanga thouarsii (assembly GCA_026120185.1). Classification (NCBI taxonomy): domain Eukaryota; kingdom Viridiplantae; phylum Streptophyta; class Magnoliopsida; order Gentianales; family Apocynaceae; genus Voacanga; species Voacanga thouarsii. The sequence goes on from JANUWF010001993.1 coordinate 116,750, forward strand.
GGATACGAGATCTTTTAGGAATGATAGAGGTTACGAGATATCACGGCTGTGCAATACCCTGCTTGGTGAAGAAATGCGGGATAGTTTGTCTAATTATGAAAAAATTACAGAAACATGCAAAGAAATTGGAAGGAGTAATGGCGGGGGAATATCTCATAATTGGGCAAAAAGGAGTATTTTTTAGGATTTGCCGTATTGGCGTACTAATTTGGTCCGACATAATATTGATGTAATGCACAATGAGAAGAATGTATTTGACAATGTCATGAATACGGTTCTTGAGGTAAAGGGTAAATCAAAAGACAATTTAAAGGCTAGGCGTGACTTAGAAATTTATTGCCATAGGCCAGAGCTACATGCCTTGAATGTGGGAGGAGGAAAAGTGGCTATACCTAAAAGTTGTTTACTCGTTGACATCAGAACAAAAGAAAATTTTGCTAGAATGGTTGAGGGGATTGCAACTCCCAGGATGGATACGCTTCAAACATTGGAAGATGTGCTTGATTTGAATGAGTTGAAGTTATCCGGTATGAAATCACATGAGCGCCACGTATTCATGGAGAGACTACTTCCAATTGCATTGAAGGAATTTCTTCCTTCTAATGTATGGGGTGTTTTGACGGAGTTGAGTCTTTTTTATCGTGATCTATGCTCTCCTAAGTTGAATGTAGCTCATATGGCCAAATTGGAGTCCGACATTCCTTTATTGTTATGTAAGTTGGAGAAGATATTTCCACTGCATTCTTTGATGTAATGGAACACCTATTAATTCATTTGCCTTACGAAGCAAGAGTTTGTGGCCCTGTTCAATATAGGTGGATGTACCCTTTTGAACGGTAATCGAATCATTCAATCTAATTCTTTTCATAGCGAGGTTCGATATAAGCGTGTGTGGTCGAAGTCGTATTTTTTTAAATGATAGGTATTTGCATCAATTGAAAATCAAGGTGAAAAATAAGGCTAGAGTTGAAGGGTCAATACTGCAATGCTTATCTAGTTGAGGAAGCATCCACTTTCTTCTCTTATTATTTTGAGCCACATGTACAAACAAAACGTACAATTCCAGCGCGTAATGAAGAAGGAGAACGATTAGAGAGGGTGCAAGAACACAGGTCTGTCAATCTGCAATGTTCAAGGACGAGTGATAGGACGAATTCGAACTCGATTCCTTACTTCTGAAGAATTCGTTGCAGCAAGAATTTATATGTTGCTTAATTGTGGTGAAGTGCAGCTATACATTGAGTACGAGCTACTACTTCATACATTTTATACGATAAACGATACCTCATAATGATTTTGACTCATTCCATCTAATTCTAATGCATTACGGGGCATTCACGGCACACTTACGAGTACGGCTCCGACTATATCGGAGATAGAAATCAATAGAAGTATCGACCTTGAATTTGCGAGAATGGTTTAGTGGATATGTAAGTCTCATAAGATAATAACTTGCATTTGGAACTCCATTAGGGATTCAATGGAGTTTCATAATGCTATAACTTTCATAATTACGAGGTTAACTTGTCTAATGTTTTTTAGGTACAAGATTCGGAAAATATGGTTACAAATGAATGCTTGAGGAACTTTGCTTGGGGTCCAGTCAAGACTAGTGAAATCATATAGTGGGTACATAATTAATGGTTACCGATTTCACACTCATGATTATGCGGAGGAAAGAAAACGGTTAATAGTGGTGTTTGCGTGAAAGGGATTGGAAATGACGCATCGGGACACGATTACTATGGAGTGTTAAATGAGATTATTGAAGTGCAATTTCCTGGTAATCCACGAGCAAAGCATTGTTCTTTTTAAATGTCACTTGGTTTGATCAAACATTGAATCGTGGTACGAGGGTACATCCACGAGTATAATCTTGTAGAAATTAACCACAAAAGGAGCTATGCTAACTATGATCCATTTGTTCTAGCTCAACAAGCTATCCAAGTGTATTATGCATCATATCCGGGGAGTAAGAGGCCAAGATCTGATTGGTTGGCGGTTTGCAAAACCAAAGCTCGACATATAATAGATGCACCCGTGGTTGATAGAGCTTATCGGGAAGAAGTAGATGCTACGACGAAGTCGGCATATCGTTATTTGTTGATCTTGGTATTCGACGCATGAGAATGGTATGAGTGAAATGTTGGATGTTCATGATGAGGCTATAACGACAAGGGATAGTTCTCCTATAAATGAAGAGGAAGAAGATGAATGGGAAACGAGTAGCGATACCTCGGTAGATGATGATGAGTACGTATCGGAGAATGATTCTAGTGAATAGGCTCGATTTCAATTCATTTACAAATAATATAGTTAATGGTGAGGGAATCCTGAAATCTATTGCATCATTACTATCCCATGTCAAATTTTAACTTACAATTTATTTGTTACTTGAATCTACATGCCTTGAATCTTTTAATTTTTATTATTTTAAATTCCATCACATACAATTTTGTTTCACAATTTTGTCTAATTGTCGGGAATCTCATCTCCTTCTTTTTTTTGCAGGAATCTTTCGTTTAGACTTGTACGGCCGGAGGATTTTTGTTATTCCTTATTATATTCTTTTGTGGTGTAAACAACAAGGTAGTTTATATATTGTATTGTTGTTGTATTGACGAGACAATTCACAAGGACAGAGGCATTTATAATTTTTAGCTTGATTTAAACTATATCAAACATTTTAATTGGAACCCGTGAGTGATGGGTGATCATTCCTCGTGAGTGATGGGTGATCATTCCTCTTGGGTAATGGGTGATTACCCCTATTTATCTTTTGAATTTTTCTATATTTAAAAGATCTGTCTTTGTTGTTTGTAACGACGTTTTGGTTGTCAAATCTTGAGGTGGCCTTGTGCACGGGAAATGTCCAATTATAGGGAGACTCTGTCAAATTTTTTTTAAAATTCAATTTACAAGTACAATGTTTATTTTGACATATCCATCACCAGCAAAGCATTATTATTGTATTACTTTAAACTAGCGAATAGATATAACGTTTCAATATTATTATTCTTTTATCATTTTTATTCACGGTTATTTACATCCTTCTTTTGGAGTGGGCTTCGTCTTTATTGGTTACTTATTTTTTTTTTTTTTCATCTCATTTAGCAATGTCTTCTAATGAAGGATCATTGAGGGAGGGGAGTCAGGAGGGTTAGGAGCCTTATACTCCATCCCCTACTCAGCTACAAAGGCTTTCAGTGCCTCATTCATTACATGGCTCTATTGGAGATGAGGGAGTACCATCCCGGCTTTTCAATCATCCGCTGCTTGACTTCGCATTCGTTGGGTTGCAAGTTACGGACTCCCGACCTTGGATTGTTCCACGGGGAAATGGGTAAGTAACATATTCATACTTTGTAAGATGTTGATTATTAGTTCAATTATTATTATTATTTTTGAGATTAACATAACTATATTGTACATTGTCATTGCACCAAAAATAGGTTCGCCGGCTCGGACAAATGTGTCCGAGAAATTTCAAATATAATACAGACGAGTACTTCACTGGTTCGTATCCGACATACACGCACGTCCCGATAACCGTGCGAGACTTATGGTTTCAAGAATTTGGGGTAAGCAATTTTTGAGTATTTTTTATCGTTTAAGTACTATGTTATATGTTAATCAGAAATCTTAATCATGATCATGCAGAAATATTTTCGGTGGAGGGAAGAGTATGCTTCGCTAATTCGATCAACTTGGGAAAAGAAGTGTCGGACGTGATTTTTGGACATAATGTCTAGGCTGAGGAAGAGGGATGATTGGGTATGTCCTCATTGGATAGAGGCACAGTATTGGAATGACATTTGCGAGTATCGGAGATCGAGAGAAGTATCGAAGCTCTCATCCACCAACAAAAAGAATCGTGGGAGTAGCTGCACCCATACTGGAGGGTCTATTTCGTTCACAGAACACGAGGATCGTTTAGTAATTCACCTACATGCCTTAATTAATTATTAATCTAAATTATTTTATTACAAATTTATGTAAGATTGTAATGATTACATTGTGTTAACATAAATGTAGCGGGCCAATGAGGGGAGTTCTTTTAGCTACACAGACATGTTTGAGACATTACATGTCTTTCGGAGCGGAGCCACAAAAGGGTCGGTTTGTCGGTGAGCGATCTCGCCAGACATTGGTACTATATAGATTAAATATGTTGAAATTCTTTATACTGTGTGGAATTTGTATTTTATTTTGATAATTACTATTGACAATTCTTTTTTTTTTTTTAGGATGAGGTGCAAAATCTCATACAGAGCACTCCTCAGTCCGAGTCTAGTGACTCTGTAAACTCTGTTGTTCCTCTTGATGAAAAAGCCATGTTTGTAAAGGCACAAGGCGGGTTCAAAAGGGGACGAGTTTTTGGGTTAGGCTCAGAGGCGACACATGTTCGAACTAGACTGTCTCAAAGTGGACTGCATGCATCTTCTCCTACACAAGTTGATATTGGACATCTAGTAGAGCAAAGGGTTCAACAGGCTGAGCGGAGATTCAATCGACAAATAGACTTGTACCGGGACTTCATGAGGCAACAACAGTCTACATTTGGTGGTTGGATGGCAGCTATGTCGGACAAAATGGGTATTCCTGCACCATCTATGCCATCCATAGAGGAGATAGAAGCGCGCATTGCGGCTGCTAATGCTGAAGATAAAGATCCAAATGTTGACGATGGATTTGATCCAGCTGATGAGCACCCAGGCCCACATAGGGGCTCTCGTTCCCCTTCTCCACCTCCTTCTGCAGCTGCTCCTTCATTGCTTACATAGACTTGTTATATTTATTTTTATACTCTTTATACACTATTACTTATTTTTGTGAATTATTTTACTTTTTTAGATACTTATTATGTATTTTATATTATATTTTAATATTTAATTATATTTATTTGGGTTTATTTTTAATTTTTTATAGTATTTTTTTGGATTATGAACATAGTGTTGATATTTATTTGTATAATATTTCAGGGTTGATTTATAGGGTAATAATTTAAAATAAATATAATAATAATAAAAATTTATTGCAAAACCCTCGCAATTTGCGAGGGCTGAAGTCGTGGCCCTCGCAAAACCCTCGCAAATTGCGAGGGTATTGCGACGGTTTTGCGAGGGTCACGACTTGGGGTTAATTGTCCCCTCGCAAAGCGTCGCAATTTGCGAGGGTTTTGCGAGGGCACAAGGTTGGCCCTCGCAAAACCCTCGCAAATTGTGACGGTTTTGCGAGGGTCACGACTTGGGGTTAATTGTCCCCTCGCAAAACCCTCGCAAATTGCGACGGTTTTGCGAGGTCACGACTGGGGTTAATTGTCCCTCGCAAAACCCTCGCAAATTGCGACGGTTTTGCGAGGTCACGACTGGGGTTAATTGTCCCCTCGCAAAACCGTCGCAATTTGCGAGGGCACAAGGTTGGCCCTCGCAAAACCCTCGCAAATTGCGACGGTTTTGCGAGGGTCACAACTTGGGATTAATTGTCCCCTCGCAAAACCGTCGCAATTTGCGAGGGTTTTGCGAGGTTGGCCCTCGCAAAACCCTCGCAAATTGCGACGGTTTTGCGAGGGTCACAACTTGGGGTTAATTGTCCCCTCGCAAAACCGTCGCAATTTGCGAGGGTTTTGCGAGGTTGGCCTCGCAAAACCCTCGCAAATTGCGACGGTTTTGCGAGGGTCCAAACCGTAGCCCTCGCAAAACCCTCGCAAATTTGCGACGGTTTTGCAAGGGTCACTTTTTTTCGTCGCAAAATCGTCGCAAAAATTGTTCCTCTGGTGAAGTTTGACCAAAAAATATTCGTCGCAAAATCCTCGCAAAACCGTCATAAATAGCAACGAATTTTTTTTGCCCTCGCAAAACCGTCGCAATTTGCGACGGTTTCCCATGGCCGTCGCAAATTGCAACGTCGTTTTTTGCGACGGCTAAAACCGTCGCAAAAACGGTCAGCGACGGTTTTGCGACGGTTTTTGGCCGTCGCAAATGGCGATTTTTCCTGTTGTGTCTGTGTTTAGTTAATGATATATTTTTTGGTCCAAGTAACACTGACCTAGATTTAGGTAGTTGGTAATGAAAGATCATGTAATCTTGAGTGGAGGAAGATATAAACCATGTTCATGGACAGTATTTTTACAATAAAACTATTTTAATTTGATTCCTATAGCCAACTCCGATGTATAATACTTAAATTAAAATACATATTTAAGATTAATAAAAATGAGTGCAATATGATAAAACTAATTGTTTAAGTTATAAAGAAAAACAATTCAAGAATAAAATCTTTGTACTTGTAGAACAGATCACGTCTTTTGACTAAAGAGAAATTATTGGGCCACTATTAAATAATACATAAGTTGCTCCGATTGAAAAAAAAAAAATAAAAATCCCTCCAAAAAAAGTTAAAATGCCCCTATGACAAAAAAACAATAAGGTTTTAATATGAGATAATTTATTTGCCGTTCCCTTTCCTATTCCGCTTTGCCTAAATACAAAGAAGAAAAGAATAATCAATTAAAGAAACAAAATTAACTAAAAATACAATGGGAAAAGACAAAATATTTTTAAAGGATTCTCCCTTGTAATTTTTTTTATTTTAATAAATTGGTAGGGATCTATCTAATCCTGATTAAGACATTGACATATTTATTAAAAAGATGAAGTGACAAATTAAGGACTATACTAAATCAAAAATTATGTAAACAATTGTAGGATGTGAAGCATCTAACATCGCAAAATACATATGAGGTGATTTTATGTGTGCTCCTCCCTTTTCCCATCCCCTTCCCCTGCCATATATATATATATATATATATATATTGCTTGAGAATCTTCCATATGGTATAAAAGGCAGAAAATAAAGCATTATTCACAAACTTAAAAAAATCACAAAAGTTTTCTTAGGAGAAAAGGAAATTACAATTGCAGTAATTAATTAAACTAAACTATGTGATATAGTGAGATACCCCTGCTCGCACAATGATAAAAGGAAATGATTATGGAGGCTTTTGAAAAGAAATAAAAAAAAAAAAAAGGAAAGCAAGAAAGAAGGCTCCATATGGTTTATGGGCAGAAACTATACATAGCCGGCCACTTCCCTTGCTTGAAAAAAGAACAATTATAATTAGATAACTATCTAACATATTCAATTTTAAAATAATTAAATACTTAACAGTAATTTTTATTATCAAACTCATTTAATTAAATAGATAATTAATTAATTTTTAAGTATTTAACTAAATGATCAAACATGTCCTATGACCGGTGGTGGAAGCTGAAAATTTTATGAATATTTGATTAATTAATTTTTCTCTACATAGTTAGTTTTTATTATTGTTTTTAATGCTTGTGATTATGAGGCTAATTTTTTCATGAATAAAATTTAAACTGGAGTTTGAGAACAAACAGATTAGGTTGAATGATTAAAATGAATACACATAGTAAAATTAAGTATAGATCTGATTTCTACTGTGCGATTTTTAATCAGAAGATTAAAGATGTTTGAAATTAAATAATTCCATTGAATTTTATCTAGCTTCAGTCAATTAATATTACATAGAGAAATTATTAAAATTTATCCAACAAAAATTAAAAATTCACATACATGGTTGTATCATCATAGTGGAAGACTAGGAGTCTTTCTTCTACTGACGTGAGTTTTTCTTCCATTAGTGGAAACATTGTACGCTTCCACAAAATCAAAATTGTTGTACAAGGTGTTGCATCATCACAGTGGAAGAAGGTTTTTTTTTTTTTTTTTTTTCATACTGGGAAGAAGAAACATTTGTCAAAGATTTGAGAAGTTTGAGCAAATTCTGTGGACTTGAAGTTCGATAATAAACATCATAGTGGTGTTTACTTTCTTTTGGGATTGAAAATGGGAAATCAGAAACAATTTCAATAGGGTACGTGTTGGAGTCATTAGCACCAAAAGTCCCCGAAGCCTTTTGTTGAATACTATTTGCATGTCACTAAAATGACTAACAAATGAATGTTTTATACTTGTTCAATGTCAACTTGTGGATGACTTCGAAGTCTACTGAGACTAATTGAATGCTTAATTTACGATTTGAATGAAGCTTCCTTGATTATCTTTGCTGAAATTGATTGATGTGAATTACCAGAAAATTTTAGTTGATTTCTCCCTTAAATAGATGTGCATCATTTGTTTTGCTGCAACTACTGGAACTTGATTCTGAGTTTTTCAATATAATGAGTTTTTTCATAGGTAAGAAATTTGTTCCCCTTTTCAATTTGCTACTTTTTCTATTTCTGCTATCAAGATCAGAAAGCGGTCAAACTAGGTGCATAGAGAAGGAGAAACAGGCTCTTCTCTTGTTTAGAAAGGGCCTAAGAGATGACCATGACTTCCTTTCTTCCTGGGGAGCTGCTGATTGCTGTAAGTGGCGAGGAGTCCGGTGCAGCAATCGCACTAGCCATGTAATTGCACTTCATCTTTCTAATGCACAAAACGATGATATTTATGGTTTACAAGGTGAGGTTGGCTCTTCATTACTTGCGTTGCAGCATTTAGCATATTTGGATCTAAGTTATAATGCCTTCTATCGAGAAACCATCCCAAAGTTTTTTGGCTCACTAAGAAAACTAAAATATCTCAATGTTCAATTTTGTGGCTTTGTTGGGGAAATTCCTGATCAGCTTGGGAACCTTTCTAACTTGGAGACTCTTGATCTTAGTTATAATGTCCTCAGCGTAAGAAACCTCGATTGGCTTTCTCATCTTTCTTCTCTGAGACATCTTGATCTCAGTTGGGTGAACCTTAGTAAGGCATATGATTGGTCACAAGTAGTAAATAGACTACCTTTCCTCTCAGTACTGAAGTTAGCCTACTGTAAGCTTCCTGAAATTGCTACCACCTCATTTCCTTCATTTAGTTCTTCTTCGACTTCCCCTTCTATCGTAAGATATTCTGGCGTTGTTGGAACAATTCATGATCAGCTTGGTAACCTATCTATGTTGCAAACTCTTGATCTTGGATTTAATGATCTCAGTGTCAGAAATCTCGAGTGGTTTTCAAATCTTTCTTCTCTGAGATACCTCGATCTCAGTTTGGTTAACCTTAGCAAGGCATATGACTGGTTACAAGCAATAAATAGATTATCCTCCCTCTCTGAATTGAAGTTGGCCTTCTGTGAGCTTCCTTCAATTACCGCTACCTCGTTTCCTACATCGAATTCTTCTGCTGCCTCCATCTCCATCCTTGATCTATCCGGTAATGCTGATACTGGCATTAAGCTCTCAACGTTCCGTTGGATTTTTAACTACAGTGGCATTACTAGTATTGACCTTAGAGGAGCCGGGTTAATTGGTTCAATCCCAGAATATTTTGGAAAAATGCAATCCCTGGAATATCTAGACCTTTCTGATAACAATTTGGAAGGTGGGATACCAAACTCCATTAGGAACTTAAGCAGTTTAAGGTCTGTGGATTTCTCTGGTAATGGCTTAAATGGGAGTATTCCACCAAGTTTCGGGGAACTAACCAAACTTGAGTTTCTAGATTTGTCCTCTAATCGTTTGCAGGGAGCATTGCCTGATTTCTTGCCATCATTACCGTTGAAAGTACTATATCTGAAGTTTAATAAACTTAACGGGACCATACCTCCAAGCATCGGCAGTCTATCTGAACTGCAGGAGTTGGATCTTTCTTTCAATGTTTTCACAGGATTGGTCTCTGAGGTCCAGCTGATGAATCTTTCCCAATTGAGATACTTGGATTTATCTTATAATTCATTGGTTTTGAGATTCAACTCAGACTGGGTTCCTCCTTTTAACCTTGCTTGGATAAGACTGATAAATTGCAGAATGGGACCTCATTTCCCCTCATGGCTTCAAAGTCAAAAGGATTTAGTGACAGTTGAAATTTCCGGATCTGGAATTAATGATTCCATTCCTGACTGGTTTTGGGATTCTAAGGTAAGGTGGTTGAATCTGTCAAATAATTACATCCATGGCACTCTTCCTGACTTGTCGTTCAAATTTGATAGATGTTCTAGTTTTGATTTAAGCTCAAACAATATTGAAGGTCCAATACCACAGCTTCCTTCCGAAATATGGTTCCTGTACCTCTCCAAAAACAGCTTTCAAGGCTCAATGGTTTCCCTGTGTAATCAAAGTGGGTCTCGTGGACATATTGACCTTTCTGATAACCTGTTATCAGGGAGGCTTCCTGATTGTTGGAAGAATTTCAAGCAACTATTCTTTCTTAATCTGGCAAACAACAAATTTTCCGGGCCAATTCCTAATTCAATTGGGCAACTACGTCAAATTCGGTCCTTGCATTTGCGGAACAATAGTTTAGAAGGGGAGTTGCCGGTCTCCTTGCAGCAGTGCACAAAACTGAGTGTTCTTGATCTGGGAAGAAATAAATTCACTGGTAAAATACCTGTATGGTTGGGAAGGAGCCTGACAAGTTTGGTTATTCTTAGCCTTCGATCAAATGAATTGAATGGAAGCATTCCTGCTGAGATATGCAATATGAAGATGATTCAAATCTTAGATCTCTCTGTCAACAATTTTTCAGGAATGATACCTAAGTGCCTAAGGAATTTCACTATTATGGCAATGAAAGGAAGTTCAAACCCAAAAATGGACCTTGCATACTCTGTCAAAGGTAAAGGTTGCTATTTTTTTTCTTTTCCCTTTCTAATCTAACATCTGAACTTGGAGTCTTCTTTATTAGTGTTAAATATTTGATCTTTTTGGGAGCTTTCAGGTGTAGTTTCGAGTGTTTTTGAATATTCAGAAGCAGCCTTATTGGTATGGAAAGGAAAAGAAGCGGAATATGGAAATACTCTGGGATTGGTGAAAAGCATTGATCTTTCGAGCAACCAATTAAATGGAGAAATTCCGAAGGAAATTATTTATCTTGAAGGTTTGGTTGCACTAAACCTTTCAAGGAACAACTTGGCTGGAAAAATCCCACTTGACATTGGTCATTTAAATTTGCTACAATTTCTTGACCTGTCAAGAAATCACCTTTCAGGTATGATTCCAACAAGTCTTTCTCAGTTGAATAATATTGGTCTCTTGGATCTGTCAAACAACAATTTGTGGGGCAAAATTCCATCGAGCACTCAGTTGCAGAGCTTCAATGCTTCAGCATACTCGGGAAATCCAGGTCTTTGTGGACCTCCGCTACCTTTGTGTCCAGAAGATCAGGGAAATTTAGTTCCAGGAAGCAATCAGGATTTTGAAATTCAAGAGGACGAGAGGTTTATAAATTCAGGTTTCTATGCTGCTTTAGGAATTGGTTTTGCTGTTGGCCTTTGGGGAACTTTGGGTTCTTTACTCCTAAATAGTTCATGGAGAGTTGCCTATTTTAGGTGGGTGACCACCATACAAGATTCACTCTATGTCACAATGGCAGTGAATATGGTCAAATTGAAGAGATGGCTGCAGAGATAATTAGCGATCTATATTCTTGTTTTCCTATGTGTGATTTTTCTTGAAATGTTTTTACTTTTTTTTTTTATATATATCACCATGATATCCTAAATTTAGATATGTAAAATAATGTCATGGAGTTTTTTTATGAATCTATACTTTTTTATCCAAAGAAAGAGGTTTGAGTTATATAATTCTCCATCCTTGACATGTATATATTATATTATATTATATTATTTTTATTTTTATTCTTTTTCACTTTATTGAGTTGGTTAAACAATAAAAGAAAATAGATTAATGTATACTTGTTCCTTGAGGATCGACACTTGTTTTAAATCCTATGCTATGCTTAATGATGAGTACGCTTGCTCGTGTAATTTGGGGTTAACGTTTTAATTTAAACTTGATTAGGAATGTGCTTATTTTTATATGATTTTTATACCCAAATTCAAACACATCACCCACACTTGAATGAAAATTACGAGCACCAAGGAAAATGAAAATAGCAGCAATAATGGAAGATAAAAATACAGCCAAAATGTAAGAATAAGGCACACCATATTTTTACGTGGAAACCTCTCCAATGTAAAGAGGAAAAACCACAGGACTTTTGAGTCCATGCTAAAAGCTCCACTAATCGACAAAGAGGAATACAAGATAGAGTTTCGCAACATACAACTGAAAATACAGTTAAAATGAAGCTATAACTTCATTAAAAACTAAAATATAGAGAAGAATAATTGGAGAAAGTGCACCAACATTTCGTCACTGTTTGGTGGCAATATTTCTGAATTCGGCCGTAAAAAATTAATGATCATCATTCAGATTGTAGTTTTGTCTCTCCTCTACAATATATCCAAAATTGTACCAAATCGAAGAAGAAATCACCATCTGATCGTCCAATAGAAGTAGACTGCTTAAGAACAAAATTTTTGTTAAAATTCTCCCTTTGTCTCTCTCTTTTGTCCAGCTGTTTTCTCACTCTCTATATCTATATCTCACTCACTGGCTGCTATCTTATTTGTTATGTCTTCTGTTTCCTTTTTTGTATTGACCAGAAAGCAAAAGCATATTCTTTTTGTTGCTTTTTGGTTGTTGCACTCCATATGTTGGGAGCCAACCCAACATACAAATGATTGAATATAGGGCACAATGCCAACCAAAACATGTACTAAAGGGAATAAGAAACATGCCAAAATTCCAAAGATGAAATGCGCAACATTCTTCATATTTTAGCGCTTGATTACTCAATCTCCAAAAATACAGAATTTTGAAACTATAGTATTAATAACAGACCGGATCAAGAATCACTCCAAGTAACCAAAAACTAACTTCAAATTATGTTTCCGGATGGGGTCACAGCCTGTGTGAGAGAGAGAACACAATTAGAAAAATGTGACTTATAATTAAAGCGTTCAATTTAGTCATGATGATATTGGAAGGTTCCACGTAATCTATATCTTAAACAACATAGATTTGATGTGTTCTAAACTTCAGTGGTTTATTTCCGGCTTGGCTAGCCTGTAGCAAATCTTTATTTCCAAAGATGAATCCTAGTTTTTTTTGGGGGGGAGGGAGGGGGGGGGGGGGTAACTTTAATGTTTTAAATTAAAAATCTCTTCATACACCAAAATTTATATAACCTCCCTAATAATTTATCAAAATAAAAGCAAAATTTTCTTTTAGTGCCACCGAATTTTAATATATGGTTTCCAATATCTCTTACTAGTAAATCATAATTTGGATTTATTTTTTGACTTTCATGAACTCATTCAGAAAGCTTCAAACTAAAAATTTTTAAACGACTCACTATTCATGGACATATGGAGGTTTCAATTACACTATAAGTTGTGTAAATAATGTTATTAATCTGCATTTAGAGTTTGAATCATGTTATATTATTATTATTATTATTATTATTATTATTATTATTATTATTATTATTATTAATTATTATTTAGAATACACGTACTGTTTTTCTTCTTTAATCTTTAGAGCAAATTGAATGGGTAGTTTTAGTTCAACTTAAAATGGAAAAAAAAAAAAAATGGATGTTTGCTTCAACATGCAAAACAGAGTTTTCTTATTTTCTCTGTTTCTTTCTTCAGTTGACAAGAAAATATGAATTTTGATAGCAAAAACAGTTACTATAAGAGGCTTTTAATAAATAATTTCATTAATGTATGTATAATTTCTTCTATAAAGTGGTTTTCTTTTTTGTTTTGCATGGCCTAAACGAACTTCTAAATTACTCGTGAACTATAAGAATATTATGCAATAATTTGAAGTTATCCAATTTTAAAGTTCTTATGGGGTTTTCTTTCTTTTCGAAGTTGTCTCTTTTATTCTCACCACCATGTTTTCTTGATCGTTTACTAGTTGATTTTGGGCCCCACGAAATGTGTTTGTTAATGTGGAAAACAGGGGATATTTATTCCAATCAAGAATGCACGAGTCGATAGCCACTGCAGAACCATGGATGTGCGATGGCAGAGGTTAGATTACCTCTTAAAAACTTGTGGGCTTTTCAGTAAGAAAGACTTACATGATAAAGTGGAAAAGAGGGTCCACGACAGGAGCCCCAAAAATTTTTAAATTATACTATTTCTATTTTATGATATAAATTGTTTTAAATTTTATATAATTTTAAAATTAAAATTTTAAAAATATTCTTAATTAAATCTTTATTTATTTTGGTAATTAAAGAGAATTGGGTTATAATTAGTGAAAAGAAAGAGATTATAGGGAACGATAGAATTGGGAAAAAAATAAAAAATGTTTATAGAATTTTGTAAAACGACTTATATTATGAATTTTTTTTTTCAAAATCCAAAACTTATATTGTGAAACGGAAGTAATATGACATTCTTTAAAAAAAAATTTAATTTCAAAAAAATTTTCTAAATTTTATTTTTTTGTCTCACCTTTATTTTTTTTAAAAACATTAAAACATTTCCAAACTTCAAGTGAATTTTTGAGCGGCTAATGGGTTGTTTGATTCTTTTATATGGATTTTTCGGGACACTAGACTATAAATAAAATAGTGATCTAAGTGAATATATTGCGTGTTCCTGGATCCAAATATTTTATATTACTTCCGATTCAAAATAAGTGTCATTTTATGAGTAAATTTTTATTGCACAATAAGTGTCATTTTGTAAAAAAAAATTTTATTTACCCCTTTAATAATATAATTATAAGGTGAGAGAATATTATTGGAAGGAGAGGAGAATTATGAAGTAAGAGAATAAATAAACACAAAGATTGAAATGTCAAAATATTAATTAAGAGTATATTTGTTATTTTCAATAGCTTCTTAATTTGTGTAAATTTTTTTAAAACTTTGAATCAGAGTTTGGTAATTTTTGGAGGTTCCTTTCGATCTTGTTTCTTGGATAGGATTGCAGGAATTTGTCATGCAAATATTCCAAAATGAACAATGAATCCGTTGACTTGCGTCAATGTTGTCGGAAGACTTCAAAGTCCAGAAGACGCGTTCTATTGTTCCAACGTCAACATATGGGGGGACAGGAATTTATTATATTTATTAATTTTTTTTAAATCAAAGACCACTAATATGCATTTAAAGAAGTCACATCCGTTTTTGGTGGAATTTTGTTGGGATGACTTCGAAGTTTACTTGCATTGAGTGCTTAATCTGACATTCGTATGAAGCTTCCTTGACTGAAGAAATTTGGGGTTGATTCTTTGTTTAAATACAAGTGCATTGTTCGTTTCTCTTCAACTAGTGGAACTTGAAGTTCTTTGTCATTTGTTCAATATGATCTTGGTCTTAACGAATGTTCTGTTCACTGGTAACAGATTAGTTCCTCGTTTCAATTTGCTAACTTTTCTACTTCTACTGTTCATATCAACAAGTAGCCAAATTAGATGCTTGGATAAGGAGAAACATGCTCTTCTCTTGTTTAAAGAGGGCCTGAAGGATGCATTCGGTTTCCTTTCTTCCTGGAAAACGGATGACTGCTGTGAGTGGACAGGAGTCCAGTGTAGCAATCGCACAAGCCACGTAATTGGACTAGATCTTTCTAATGCGCACCAGGGTTACGATCAAGTTTTACGAGGTAAGATTGGTTCTTCCCTGCTTGAGTTGCAGCATTTAACTTATTTGGACTTAAGTAATGGTGACTTTTCAGGAAGTACCATTCCAGAGTTCATTGGTTCGCTAAGCAAATTAAAGTATCTCAATTTAGCGACTAGTGGCTTTATTGGGGTAATTCCTAATCAGCTTGGGAACCTTTCTAACTTGCAGACTCTTGATCTTAGTAATAACTATAATCTTACTGTCAGAAATCTAGAGTGGCTTTCTCATCTTTCTTCTCTAAGACACCTTGATCTCAGTTGGACAAATCTTAGTAAGGCATACGATTGGTCGCAAGCAGTAAATATGTTACCTTTCCTCAAAGAGTTGAAGTTAGTTTCTTGTGGACTTCCTAAAACAATTGCGGCCTCATTTCCATTATTTAATTCTTCATCAATGTCCCTATCTGTTCTTGATCTCTCCTACAACCATCTTGTTATTCAGTTCTCAAGGCACAACGGACTTTTCAACTATAGTAGCCTTACTAGTGTTACCCTTGTCCAAACCGGGTTATTTGGTCCAATTCCAGAAGATTTTGGAAAACTGAAATATCTGGAAACTCTAAATCTTTATCTCAATGAATTGGAAGGTGGGATTAGGGACTCCATCGGCAACTTAAGTAGTCTAACATGGCTGGATCTTTCTCGTAATCGATTAAATGGAACTGTTCCACCAAGCTTCGGAACTCTGCCGACGCTGGAGTATCTGAGTTTGGCGTCAAATCATTTCCAGGGAACATTGCCTGATTTCTTGCCATCATTACCGATGGGTACTCTGCTCCTCAATGATAACGAACTTAGTGGGACTATACCTCCAAGTATAGGCAACCTGTCTGAACTGCAATACTTGGATTTTTCGTCAAATAATTTCACGGGATTGGTCTCCGAGGTCCACTTGCAAAATCTTTCCAATTTGATTGAATTGGATCTGTCTAATAACTCACTGGTTTTGAAATTCAACTCTAATTGGTTTCCTCCTTTCAACCTCACTTGGCTAAAACTCAGACATTGCCAAACTGGACCTCATTTCCCCTCATGGCTCCGGGGTCAAAGACACCTTTGGGAGATTGATATTTCGGTATCTGGAATCGATGATGCCATTCCTAACTGGTTTTGGGATTTATCTTCTGAACTAAAGAACATAGATCTGTCAGGTAATAATATTCATGGAATTCTTCCCGATTTGTCATCGAAGTTAGAGAGATGTCATAGTTTTGCTTTGAGCTCAAACAATTTTGAAGGTCCCATACCACAACTTCCAGCCAACGTGGTGTATCTGCATCTCTCGAGAAACCGGTTTCAAGGTTCAATAAATTCCCTGTGTAACACGAGTGGTTTTCTGAGTCTTATTGATCTTTCTAACAACCTTTTATCTGGAAAACTTCCGGATTGTTGGATGCAATTCGACCAACTATTTTTTCTCAAATTGGCAAACAACAATTTTTCTGGACTAATTCCAAGTTCAGTTGGACAACTCCATCAACTTCAGTCTTTGCATTTGAGAAACAATAGTTTAGAAGGGGAGTTGCCTTCCATCTTGCAGCAGTGCACAAAATTGATTGCTCTTGATATTGGAAAGAATAAATTCACTGGTAAGGTACCGGCATGGCTTGGAAGGAGCATGCCAAGTTTGGTTATACTAAGTCTTCGGTCGAATCAGTTCCAGGGGAGCATACCTTCTGAGTTATGCCATTTGAAGATGATTCAAATCTTGGATCTCTCTGTAAACAATTTCTCAGGAATGATACCGAAATGCTTAAGGAATTTCACTGTTATGGCATTTAAAGGAAGTACAAACTTGACAATCAGCCTCGGATATTCCGTTAAAGGTAATGAGTATTTTAATGAAAATAGTTTCGCAGATGCTGCCTTGTTGGTATGGAAGGGATTAGAATTAGAATATGGAAATACTTTGGGATTGGTGAAAAGCATTGATCTTTCAAGCAACCAATTAACTGGACAAATTCCAAAGGAAATTACATATCTTGAAGGTTTGGTTGCACTAAACCTTTCAAGAAACAACTTAAATGGGGAAGTCCCTCCAGAAATGGGCCATTTATCCTTGCTAGAATTTCTTGATCTTTCACGCAACCAACTTTCAGGTATGATTCCTGAGAGTTTTTCCAAGTTGAATTCTCTTGGCGTCTTGGACTTGTCGAACAACCATTTGTCAGGCAAAATCCCAACTGGAATTCAGTTGCAGAGCTTCAATGCTTCAGCATACTCTGGAAATCCAGGTCTCTGTGGACGTCCGCTCCCTAATTTGTGTCCAGAAGATCAGGGAAATTTTGTTCCAAGAAGCAGTCAAGATCCTAAAATTCAAGAGGATGAGAGGCTCATAAATCCAGGCTTCTATGCTGCTTTGGGGATTGGTTTTGCTGTTGGTCTTTGGGGAACATTGGGTTCTTTACTCCTAAATAGTTCATGGAGAGTTGCCTATTTCACCTGGGTGGCCAACACGCAAGATTCACTCTATGTGACAATACTAGTGAACATGGTCAAAGTGAAAAGATTGCTTAAAATGTAATCTTGGAGTGTGCTTTGCTAATTTCTGTACCTCAAGATAATGTGATAGGCTTAATTCCACATTTAGTCCCTGAATTTGTGTCTATTGTCATGGTTAGTTCTTAAATTTTATTTTAAAATTTTTAGGTCCTCAATTATTTTTTGTTTGACATACTTAGTCCTTCCCTTAAAATTTTCGTTAGTCAACGTAACTGGTTTCACTTTTACTACATTCATAAAGATATTTTCAGTATATAAACTTTTTGACTTTTTGACTGTCATAATTGGTTCCTATACTTTATTTTTAACTTTTTAGATCTTTTATCATTTTTCAACTGCTATGTTTAGTCCATATATTTTATTTTTTTTAATTTTGTAGGTCCTTTATCATTTTTCGAACGACATATTTAGTCCTTTCATTTAATTTCTCGTCAGTCACAACTATTTAGTCATTGGTATTATCAGAATTATAAGGAAATAAAAAATAATTTGGTCATTTACATTTTGAAAATTTTATGTGTATTAATTTAGTTGATAAAATATTCCCTTTACAACTTATCTCTCAAAATTTTCGATTCCAAATACCATCAAATCATTTATCAACTAATTGGAAGCAAACAAACAGAGTCTCCACTCATTCTTCCTATATCCGTACAACATCCTATATTTCTTCCCTCTCTTGCCTTTCTCTCTCTACATTTTCGCCAAAAGCTATACATCTCTTTCAAGAATTTTAGCTATGCAAAGCCATCGTAAATTGAATAGAAAGACCAAGTAGGTCACTCAAAAATGAATAATGGACCTAAAAAATTAAAAAATAAAATATACGGACCAAACATGGCAGTCGAAAAATTTTATATACAAAAAATACCCATATAAATATGGTAACAGTCAAACCAGTTACATTGACATGATGAATGAAAATTTTGACGGAAGGATTAAGTATGTCAAACGAAAAATGATTGAAAATCTAAAAAGTTAAAAATAAAATTGAAGGACCAACTATAACAGTAGAAAAAAGTTCAGGGACTAAATGTAAAATTAAGCCTAATGTGATATATAGGTGTATAAAATGATTTCATGGAGCTTTCAATAGCTTTATAGTCGGATGTGCTGTCCTATGATACATGACAAATACTGTATTTATTTTATTTATCTCTTCGTGCCATTTTTCTTCAATATTTCTATATATATATATATATATATATATATATTGGTTCTTTAACTAGAGGATCGAAGTGCTAAAGAAAGAAATTTTATTAATGACAAGAATACAAAGGAAAGTTATTTGTAATACAAAATATTAAATAGAATAAAATTTTGATCAATAATCCAGTGTAACTTGTTGAATGACCATTCTATACTTGACTAATTGAATTCCTTTTTGCTTTTTTAATTTCCTAGGGCGTGTTGGCATAAAATCATCATCGTCAAGCTCATCCATGCCATCTTCTATAAAATCATCAGCATATATGTCTAAATCTTGAGCAAATTGTTGTACTTGCTTTGCTTGTTCCCTTTTTTGTGCTTTTAATTTTTTTTTAAACTGTTGCTGAATCTCAAGTTGAAAATCTCCCCAAAGACTAAGCATGACAGTATCCAAGCTATAACCCTGAGATTTAAATGCTCCCTTAAAATGATATCTCTGATCATCCACCAACAAGGGAGTCAGGCGGAGGTTAGCATGAATACTTCGAAGATCTTGCTCAAACTGTGATCCCTGAGTTGCCAAATTGGCCAATTGAATAGAGTCTTCATTAGCAAAATGAATAACGAAGCTATCCCCCCCCCCCCCCCACCTTTTTTTGGAATTAAAACAAGGTTAGCATCATTTAGGCTGGGGCTTATGTTCTGTTGATCCTTTGCTGACCCATATGCTAACCCGTTGCTGCAAGAATCTGCAACCTCCGTAGATGATAAAGGATTAGCTTCTTCAGAAGGTTGGAAGTTAGGTGCAACAACAACTGGTACTTCAACCAAAGAAGACAATATAGCAAGAGGAGTCCAACCACTGGAGAAATTCTAGTTGATCCGGATGCCTATTGAGCTTCTAACAACTTGGAGGTAAGAACTAAACTGTGAGTCAGAAAGAGCAAGATTAGCCAAACCATGCTTTTGCTACAAACCGGAACCAACAGGAGAAGGCAGACTATGAGTCTCCCCACTGCTAGCAATTGGAGATTGTTCACCTCCATAATCTGCTTGACTTCTGGAGTGCATTGGCTAAGGACTACCTGCAAGAGCCAATCCCTCAAATGTTGGTGATCAACAGACCGATTGCCATCAGAGATTGTAGACAACAAAGGAGTCCCATAATTAGGGCCCAGATTACTAATGTGGATATAAGATTTTTCCTGTAAATCTGATGGTGCTATATTAGTGGATTGGATGCGATTCTGCTACTGGGAACCTTCCATCACTGGAAGAATATCCGTTTCTACTAAAGTAGAGTCTTGTTGATTTTGATGCTTAGCCAATGATGTGGTTTTAGGAACCCAAGTCTCGACTTTTTCCTTTGATGCACCATCCTGTTATCATCTCTGCTATCTACTTTCGGTTGGGATGGATTGCAATTGGAAGTACAATGACCCATCAACATAAAGTGCAAAAAGACGGTTATCAATTGATAGAATCCCCCATCTAACTCATTAACCCATATACGCTTTGGGAGATTCTTCAGGAGGGTGACTTCCGCACTGCACAAATAAGTGCAACGCTTGGCCTTGTCAGCGAGACAATGGCTTCATAAATTTTGAGAGGCTTTCCGATGGTAGAGGTGATGTCATGCCCCAAAATTGAGGATGACATGGCAACACTCCAAAAAGAAATGTCGAACCATTACATACCTTAAATAACAAAAACATAACATTCTAGTAATACTTAAAGAATATTCTTACATCGTTTTTAAATCCAAAACAAAATATACATAAAACTGAACAAAAATAAAAAATAACTAATCACTCTAGATCCTCTTCGAACCATTCTTCCAACTCATCTTCATCTAACGAGAACCTGCAAAATGTTAAATAAGGGGTGAGCTCACTAGCTCAGTAAGAAAATCTGGCCTACCCGGGATTGAGCATGCTACATATACATATACATTTACAAAACATTTGAACATAAGAATTTAGAAATTTAAGGTACAACAAAACTCGTGGAGTCTTAAAATATCTCCTTGGTGGGTTGGTCGCACCATGTGAAGATCTCGGAGTATCATCCAAAAAGAAGAAGGAGGAAAAGAGGAACAATGAATTTCTTAACCTTACTCATCATTGAACCAAAAGAGGCATATTTAGCACATAAATACTGAATTTGTGTGGTTTATTCAGTGACAATAATGGTGATCGAAATAAATAAGAAAACCATCGCTTCAACAGAAAAAAAAACCGGCATCGGAATCAAAACATAGTGTACCTGGCGCCGGGTGTATTCTGGAATGTGCATGCACGATTTCCAGAACACCCAAAATCCAACCTATAACTTTTCAGACCAAAAACGCAGTTTTTGGCACACACTTTAATGATGAAAAATACCGTTTTATGCACAAAAAATCATGTATACATACTTAAACATGCTTAAATAAAGCTTAATTCACGAAGATGATTCATGCTTGGGGACTTGATTTGGCTTAACTGATCAGTCTTCTAAGTATTATATCCCATTGGAAGAAGGGTCTTAGCTTATTTAGGTATTATATCCCCCTAGTAGGGCCTTATAGCTTATAAAGTTGGGGAATTCCCTGCCAAAACGAAACCCACAAGCATTTAACATCACATGAATCAGAAAATCAGTACATAGGTATAAAACTTTGCTTAAACTCATAACTTTCAATGAATATAACCATTGGTATAAAAATAATAATTAACATATCATGCTCAATACCATTTTCATATAATCAAAATACCATTTTTATAAAGAAATCAAGAGACATCATTGATTTTGAAGAAAACAGTAACCAATACCAAATATAAGAAAACCTAATTTCCTTATCTACTGAATTCAGCCTCTTGGAACCTCCTAAAGCTTCCACTCAAGCCTCCAAACACTTATTCGCCTGCAACTAAAACCCAAGCAATACAATTAATCCTCCAATCAATTTTTCTCAATTTAGAACCCTAATACTCTAACTTCGATTCAAGAACAATTTATCCTAATCCTAGGTTACAAACACCATAAAACACAAGGGGAAAGCTAACTTACCAAGAGTTGAGGCCAAAGGTTCAAGTCCCTTCTCAGATTCTCCCTTCTCTTCACTCTTCTCCTCTTCTGGAATAGTTTCAGAAATTACATAACCGTTCAGAACATGCCTGAGCCTATAATGAAAAATTAATAAAAGCCCCCTAACTAAATAATTACACTTAGCCCCTCAACTTAATACTTAACTGTTTTAGCCTCATGGATCCTAGCCCACTAATTAAAATAAAAAAAAATCACAGCCCAATAATCCTATGAAAGAAGAGAAGTCGGCGGGCTCACAGGTGATGACAAGTAAAATATCTTTACTAAACAGATGCAAGGGGAGATGCTCTAAGGAAAATCCACACTGGAACAATCAAAGGCTATGTTGTGGTCCCTCAATGGAGTGGTTTGTGAGTGAGAGAGTGGTTGCACATAATGTACAACCACTCCATGATGGCATTTGTTTTCTTGCCTCTGGCATGCCTATAAATAGGCATGCAGAATGCAAAGAAATCAAACATAGAAAACACAACACAAAATACAAACACAAGAGCTTATATGAGTGAGTGAGTGTTGGAGTCCAAAGCTTGTAACTCTAATGAATTGTGGGGAGAGGGAAAAATAATTGGAGAGTGACAAAATAGTGAGGTTAATTGAGGTGTTTGAAAAATACTCGAGTGTTACTATTTTGGGTTAGTCTCAGAATTATGCCTCTAGTATTTTTCTAGAAAAATTCCTCTTGTAAGCCTATTAATTATTTTATTAGTAGAAGAAATATTCAGAGTTTGTCCCGTGGACGTAACTTATAATCCAAGGTGAACCACGTTAAATTTCTAGTGCCGTCTTATTTTATTTGCTTTGCTTGTATTTGATTTATTTGTGCATCTGTTATACTATTGGTCCACCCTTCTGTTGCACCAAGGGAAAGTAGTAATTAATTTGTGCTATTTTTCCTGATAGATTAGTCATATTTTTTCTAGTTATTTGAGGCTCTTTTATGATACATTTTGTTTAATAACTAGTCATATTCTGTCATATTTGGGATTTTACCCTTGGAAATGTATTTTGTTCATTATTGCAGATTTTTGGGGTAAAACGAAATAGAAACGTCCCAAAATAGAGGAGAGGCGGCGCCGGCTAGGGCCCTAGAACTGGCATCGGCCATGCACTGTAACACGAACTTCGAAGCGACAAAAAAATTATTGAAATAGAGCAAAACAGAGTGGAATCGGCACCGGCTGCATTCTGGTCTTCATTATGTGAAATTTGGAGAAAAATCAGCTAACAAGTAGAAAACCAGAACATAACCGGCGGCAACTCAAAGAGCCTAGGTGGCGCCGGTTGTGCACTGAAGTTAAGGCGGTGCTTGATTTTTTTACTTGATTTTTAGTAATTTGTGGAGTTTTAGTATCTTTCAACTTCTACTCGGCCAAGAACATTGTACCTATGAGTTTAGGCATTTTCTAAACCTATAAATAGATGAAAAACACAAGGGAAAAATAGGAAAATTCATTGATCATAATAGAAAATCACTAAATCAAAGGAGGAATTCTTCAATTCAAGGAGGGTTGTGTAAGAAGGTTTTCAAAGGAAGAAGAAGGAGGGTTGTGCAAGAAGGTCTTCAAAGGGAGAAGAAGGAGATATATATTCATGAACAATGAGATGTTAATTGTTTTATTGTAATTTGACATTATTGTAGATATTCATGATTTCTAGAGTCATTTGATCTTTTGATTGATTGATTGTTATTCTTGGTATTTAATTACTTGGATTGATTACAAGATTGATTGATTGTTTGCTTCTATTGGCTTGCTTAGGAAAGGGGTTGATGGAGGTTTCAATTTGATTAATTTCATATTTGTTGTGTCTTAACTTGCTTGGGAAAGAGGTTAATTGTTAAGAACTGGTAATTAAATGTTAATTGATGTCTGCCAGAGTATGGATTCATTGGTTAATTTCATGTTTTAAGTTTGCCAGAGTATGGAAATTTAATCAAATGATTGTGTTTAATGTATCTTTTGGGTAAGACTGGTTGAGACAGAGTATGTGATGCTAAGTTATCTAAAAGATAGGGATTTATGGATTGGGAAAGAAGTGAGTTTACTTTAATCCTTCATGATGCCAAGGGAATAATTGGTTATGATAAAGGTTGGGTACTATAAGATCATGGTTGTTTAAACAATGGTTTAAATTGCATACTTCTCCATCCTTGACACGCATATATTTTTATTTTATTTTATTTTATTTTTCTTTTTATTTCGTTTTCACTTTATTGAGTCGGCTAAACAATGAAAGAAAGGTGATTAATGTATACTTGTTCCTTGAGGATCGACGCTCGTTTGAATCCTATGCTATGTTCATGATGAGTATGCTTGCTCATATGTGTAATTTGGGGTTAATGTTTTAATTTAAACTTGATTGAAAATGTGCTTATTTTTTATATGATTTTTATACCCAAATTCGGACACATCATTTCCCAACAACTGGTATCAAAGCTTTATTGGGGTAATAATATCTACTTATCGTATGCTCTATAATTGCCACTAAAGTGGACCCTTCACATTAGAAAATAAGTTAGATTATTATTTATTCTTTTAAAGTCTAAATTGGGACTATGGAGGTGAAGACGAGCAAAATAATTAATTTAAATGGCATTGATTTACCACAGATGGAGAAACAGGATAAAGGATCTCCTATTTGTGACGAAGATGCATCTACCAGTGTTTAGTACACCTAAACCCGAGAACAAGATAGACAAGGAATAGGAATTCAAGCATGAGCAAGTTTGCGGTTTCATCCGGCAGTTTGTCGAAGACAATGTGTACAATCACATTTGTAACGAGACTTATGCATGGATGTTGTGGAGCAACCTAGAGGAGCTGTACGCTTCGAAGACGCCAACAACAAATTATTTTATTTGAAAAGGCTACTCCAGATGAAGTACAGGAGGGTACATCGATGGCAGATCATTTAAATGATATGCAGGGGATCGTGGAGAAGCTGTCAAGGATGGGCATTAAAATTGACAATGAAATACTTGCGCTTTTAGTGTTGACATCCCTACCAGAGTTTTGGGAGACTTTAAAGATTTCAATCACCAATTTTGCACTAAATGGTGTAGTAAATATGGAATTCATCAAAAATAGAGTCCTAAATAAAGAAATGAGAAGAAAAGTACAAGGATCCACTTCATCACACCAGGATGTCCTTGTTGCAGAATCTAAGGGGAGGAGTCAGGCCAGAAGTTTAAAATCCAGAGACAAAAGCAGGGGAAAGTCAAATAAGTATGCCAATGTGGAGTGCCATCACTGTAAACAAAAGGGTCACATAACAAAGTTCTGTCAAAAGTTCAAGAAAGATTAGAAGAAGAACAAAGGTAAAGGGAAGACCCAAGATGACAACAGTGATGAGGAACAGACCCATGTTGCCGAGGAGTGAAGGATTGACATATACACAGCATACTTCACGGTGGGAATAAAAATGGAAGAACAAACATATATCAGAGTATTGGTGCAGCATGGTGGGCTTGAAACATACTTGTTAGGGCCTTAAAAATTTGAAGAACATTAAAGAAAGTTTTGAACCTGGGAAAACAGCTTCTTCCTTCCACGTCCAGTGAATACCAGTGAAGCTTCCACTCTTCCTTCTCCGGTGAAGATTTAATGCTTAGCTTTTCAATTCATGGAATATTCCCAACCTAATCTCTGTTTGGTGAGCAACAAATTGGAAAAGAAAAGCCACTCACATATCTCTCACTTTCCTTCACCTCTCGGTTGGCTATTTATAGCAGTGGCTCCATGAACCAAACCCAAAAGCCAGAAAATCAAGAGACACAAATGTCCTCTCGGTTGCCTTCCTTTGGTTTCAAAACCAAAGGCCAGAAGAAGAAAAGGCACAAGAGAGTATGAGAGAGAGAGAGAGCCCAGAGTCACCGGGGAAAAAGAAAAAATATTATTATTTTTTCCCTTTTTCCTTTTATTTTATTTTTTCACACAGAAAGCTAAGAGTCATGAAACCAAAAATAATTATTTTGATAAAAATAATATTCCCAAGATTTAATACCCGAATATTATTTACAAAATAAATTTTGACTTCACCCTAAACTCTTCTAAACTGTGTCTGGAAAAATATTATGGTCCAGGCTATTGTGCCAAAATAATATGTATTATTTTCCTTGTACCCGAAAAGTCTAAAATAATAAACATTAATTATTTTTCTTGGGATTAAATAAATAACCCAATAAATAATTAATGAACCCAAATGAACAAAAAAAAATAACTTTAATTATTTATTTCTTGGGATTTAATTAAATAAACAACATAATAAATAATTAATTAATAATTATTTTTCTCTAGTTTAAGTCCCGGTTAATTTTCTAATTATTCAAACTGGATCCAGGTCCTGAATAATTAATTAACCAATTAAACCAGATAATAAATTTCTCTCCATTTATTTTATTTCAGTCTAATAATAAATTAGACTTCCCGAATAAAATAAAACTCTCTCAATTGAGATCAATTTTTCAACCCAAAAATTAATTAGGACTTACAGGCTATTCGGAGGACCAAAAAGACACATCGCCTTGGCTACTAAAATGACCAAAATACCCATACTATATAAATAGATGTATTTTGCATTTTAAATATTTCCTAATATTACCATAAGAAAATATTGATCCCAAGGACAATGCTGCATTAGCAGAGTCTCTGACCTACAAGTAAAATGACTAAAATACCCCTCCACATATTGCCGTACATTTAGAGAGGAAGAAGTGTACTAACACCTCTCTAAAAGACATCTACCATCCTTAGGCTCCTTGTCCAATGATCCACGACTTCTTGGAGTGTTTCCGCTTTCTAAGGGAGCGACCCGAAAGCAAACATCCAAGTCACGTTTCCCAGGGCCCTGGATATTTAGATCATCCGGACAACCACAAGAGGCGATATAATGTAAAAACTATCTTGGACAAGTCTGTCTTAACTAACTAGTCACACATACTCAACATACAAGTATATTGGCCCTCCGATAGAACCTCAACTATAGTATATCAAAGCATATGCTTCTAGCTTCGCCAGACCACCAACTCATACTCAAGTCATAGAGTACTAGTTCACGCTGTAGCGGTAGTAGTATAGGTTTTTACCATATAGTACTTTTTAGAAACCACTACTATATGTCATGTTCTACGTATTCGAAATACGCTTATGTCATGAAGTGAGTGGACTACTCACTGGCTAAAGCTAAGCTATTCCCCATTTGGAACTCATAACATAATAAGCTAAACATGAAGAGATTCTCATTCTCATCAATCGGTTAAGAACAACTGTTTATGTGTTTAAATAACCCATGATCCATACCTTACTGTGAAAGACCTCCATTCACATGGATCACTTATTTACACACAATAGATCTGTTCCAAACGAAAATTATACACAAATAAAGAAAATTATTTTACAAATAATTTCCGACAAATAAACTCTTTTTTTAACATATTCGCTATTTTCATCAGAAAACTAGTCTAAGGAGGCATATTCCCAACAAGGAGTTCAACATCATCACAGAAGGAGACATTGTCAACCTTGCAACCCACTAGACCAGTTGGGTAGTTGACAGTAGTGCTACCATTCATGTGACATCTCGAAGGGAATTCTTCTCTTTTTACACACCATGTGATTTTGGTATTGTTAGAATGGGAAATAAAGATTATTCACAAGTTGCAAGAAAAGGAGATGTTTGTTTGGAGATAAAGAATGCTATGCAGTTAGTCTTGAAGAATGTCATGCATATTCCAAATATGCGTTTGAACTTGATCTCAGCCAGGAGGCTAGAAGATAAAGGTTATTGCAACACCTTCTATAATGGCCAGTGGAAGCTCACCAAAGGTTTGTTGGTGGTGGCTAGAGGGAAAAAGTACTCAAAACTATACATGATGCAGGCAAAGCTCTCCTAGGATGCTGTGACCGCAGTGGAGAATGATAGTATAGCTGAGTTTTGGCACAAGTGGCTAGGTTATATAAGTGAGAAAAGTATGACCTGTTTAGCCAAGAAGAATGTGTTATCTGGATTGGATTAGGTCTAGTTGAAGAAGTGTGTTGATTGTTTGGCGGGAAAGTAAAATAGAGTTGCTTTCAAGAGTTCTCCTCCTTCTAGAATGAAGAATGTGTTAGATCTAATACATTCAGACTTGTGTGGGCCAATGCCAAAGTCACTTCATGATGCTCAATACTTTGTGACTGTCATTTACGATTATTCTTGAAAGATATGGGTGTATTTTCTAAAGACTAAAAACCAGGTGCTGGAGGTTTTTAAGCAGTTTTTATCTCTGGTGGAGAGACAGACCGACAAGAAGCTAAAGTGCATTCGCACAGACAATGGTGGAGAGTATACATGACCCTTTCATACTTATTGTGAGGAGTATGGTATTCGACATCAAACAACACCACAAAAAATGCCACAGTTGAATGGTTTAGCTTAGAGATGAAGAGGACTTTGATGGAGAGAGTTAGATGTATAATCTCAGATGCAAAGTTGTCAAAGATGTTTTGGGGTGAGGCTATACTAGCAGTTGCTCACATATTAAATCTTTCACCTTATGTACCTTTATAGTATGATACTCCAGAAAGAGTATGGTCAAGAAAGGATGTTTCTTATGATCATCTGCGGGTGTTTGGCTATAAGGCCTTTGTGCATGTGCCAAAGGATGAGAGATCCAA
Source organism: Voacanga thouarsii (assembly GCA_026120185.1). Taxonomy (NCBI): domain Eukaryota; kingdom Viridiplantae; phylum Streptophyta; class Magnoliopsida; order Gentianales; family Apocynaceae; genus Voacanga; species Voacanga thouarsii. Next base: position 145,647 of record JANUWF010001993.1, read on the forward strand.
GCTTGATGTCAAGACGTGACAGTGCGTGTTTATTGGCTATGGTCAAGATCAGCTTGGCTATAGATTTTATGATCCAGTGTAGAAGAAGCTTGTCAGAAGCTGTGATGCGGTGTTTGTTGAGGATGCGACCGTTGAAAACATTGAAAAAGCCCAAAATAAGGCTTCCAAATCCAATGGTGGTTTAATAAACATAGAGCTAGTTTATTCAACGACGGTGCCAAGAGAAGTTGAAGATGAAGCTCTTAATGATCAACCTGAGGTAGGTGAACCAATTGCTCCATTTGAACTGCCATCAGATGATTCTAACGATGAAGGTGTTCATGATCAATCACTAGCTCCAGTAGGTTCTCCAATTCTGAGTAGATCTGATAGAGTCAAACGATGCTTTACCAGATATCCTGAAGAACAGTATATGTTACTAATTGACGGGGGAGAACCAGAAAGCTTCCAAGAAGCAATGGATGATGAACACAGTAAGTAGTGGAGTGAAGCCATGCAAAAAGAGATGAGTTCTTTGCATGAGAACAAAACTTTTGAGTTGGTATTGTTACCAAAAGGTAAGAGGGCTTTGAAGAACAAGTGGGTGTTCAGGATCAAGCATGAAGAACACAGTCTCCAGCTATGGTTCAAAGCCAGATTAGTCGTAAAGGGATTTCACCAAAGGAGAGGGATTGACTTTGGTAAGATTTTTTCACCAGTGGTGAAAATGACATCCATCAGAATAGTGGTGGGGTTAGCAGCAAGCCTCGACCTAGAGATCAAGCAGATGGATGTGAAGACTATCTTCCTTCACGGTGACTTGGAGGACGAGATACACATGGAGCAGCCAGATGGTTTCAAAGTAAAGAGGAAAGATAACTATGTCTATAAGCTTAAGAAAAGCTTATATGGTTTGAAGCAAGCACTAAGACAGTGGTATAAGAAGTTTGAGTCAGTGATGAGGGAATATGGCTACAAGAAGACTACTTCAGACCACTGTGTGTTCGTACAAAAATTCTCTAATGATGATTTTATTGTTCTTTTGCTATATGTGGATGACATGTTGATCGTTGGTCATTATCAGAATAAATAGCTTAAAGAAGCAGCTAAGCAAGTTTTTTGCTATTAAAAATTTGTGGCCAGCAAGATAAATTCTTGGCATGAAAATAACCAGAGACAGGGGCGCCAAGAAATTGTGGTTGTCACAGAAGAAGTACATTGAGAAGGTACTTCAAAGGTTCAACATGGATAAGGCTAAAGTGATTAGTTGTCCTTTTCCTAATCACTTTAGACTGAGTAAAAAATAATGCCCTTCTATAGAGGATAAGAAGGATGAGATGGATAAAGTTCCATATGCTTTAGTAGTTGGGAGTTTAATGTTTGCCCTGGTGTGTACACGGTTAGATATTACTGACTCAGTGGGAGTGGTGAGTCGATTCCTTTCACATCCTGAGAAGAACACTGGAATGCTGGTAAGTGGATTCTCAGGTATCTCTATGGTACCTCCAAAATGTGTTTGTGTTTTGGAGATGGAAAACCTGTGTTAGTAGGCTACACAGATACTGATATGGCTGGTGATATTGACTTAAGAAAGTCTACATCAAGATATCTGATTACATTTGCAAGGGGAGCTGTGTCATGGCAGTCAAGACTACAGAAGTGTGTTGTTCTCTCAACAACTGAAACAGAGTTTATTCCAGCAATTGTAGCATGTAAGGAGTTGTTGTGGATGACGAAGTTCTTAAGTGAACTTGGTTTTCACCAGAATAAGTATGAGCTGTTTTGTAATAGTCAGAGTGCAATTCACCTTGAGAAGAATTCTTCCTTTCATTCTAAATCGAAATATATTGATGTGAGATATTACTGGATCAGGGATGTATTGGAGAAAAAGCTACTACAGTTGGAAAAGATTTACACAGATGAGAATGGATCAGACATGATGACTAAGACTCTTTCGAGGGAAAAGCTAGAATATTATAGACAAGCAGCAGGACTGGTAGATCCCTCTATGTAATTGGGAGGGGGAGATTGTTGTGGTCCCTCAATAGAGTGGTTGAGGAGTGGTTTGTGAATGAGGGAATGGTTGCACCTAATGTACAACCACTCCATGATGGCATTTGTTTTCTTGCCTTTGGCATGCCTATAAATAGGCATGCGGAGTGCAAAGAAAACATAACACAGAAAACACAACACAAAACATAAACACAAGAGCTTACAGGAGTGAATGAGTGTTGGAGTCCAAAGCTTGTAGCTTTGATGAGTTGTGGAGAGAGGGAAAAATAATTGGGGAGTGACAAAATAGTAAGGTTAATTGGGGTGTTTAGAAAACACTTGAATGTCACTATTTTAGGTTAATCTCAGGGTTATGCCTCTAGTATTTTTCTAGAGAAGTCTCTCTTGTAAGCCTACTAATTATTTTATTAGTAGAAGAAATATTTAGAATTTGTCCCGTGGATGTAGCCCAAAATCTAGGGTGAACTACGTTAAATTTCTGGTGCCATCTTATTTTATTTGCTTTGCTTGTATTTAATTTATTTGTGCATCCGTTGTCCTATTAGTCCACTCTTCCGCTGCACCAGGGAAAAATAGTAATTAATCTGTGCTATTTTTCCCAATAGACTATTCTATTAATCCGAAGGATAGCATCCACTTTAGAACATGCATGGGGAATCCGTTAAGATTCCAAACACCTTTTAGCCATAGTTCTGTGAAATCTTCTTCTAGCATTGGCCTTAGGAGGATGTAGTGTTATTCTGGCCAACTAACATTAATAGATCCCTTCAATCCAACGGTATGAAGCACTTTCCATAAATAGTTTACGGTATGAAAATTTCCCAATCAAAGCAAGCTTGAACGGCTCTACTAACAGATTAATGTCAGAATTTGATTAAAAAAAAAAAATTGCAAGAACACCTTAATGGAAGGGAGTAGAGGAGATGCTATAGCAGAAGCATCTATAAAAAGGCTAGCAAAGGACTTCCTTTGGATTTTTGACCGAATCGGGTCACATATAATCCACCATGAAGGGGATGGGTAGGGGAGGTATCCCTGTCGACAAGGTTCCTCACGATAGCCAAGCGCCACCTCGCGCCAGGTAACCGGCCTTAGGAGTCGATTGCCCGCCCGTGAAGAGAAAAGCCTACCCGCCTGTGATTTTTCATGATTTTTGATCAAAAAGCTGTCTGATCGCGCATCTGCCAGTCGCAATGTCAGAGACCACGTGACCAGCAATCGCGCGGTGAGACCACCGACTGCCAGTCGCATGGTGTGAAAGGATTCAAAAGAATCTCTGATGCATTTTAGAGATTCTTTTGACCGAATCCGTTCACAGGTTGGGACTACTTCACTTCTTTGCCTTCTTTTGGCTATAAATACCTCTGATTGCTTCATTTCTTTGCTTGCTGTTCTTCTTCCTCTTCTTTGCATTGCATAGCATAGATTTGTTCTTCTTCTCTTTACTCAGTCTTCTTCTCTTCGCATTGCATTGCTGCTATTCTCATCTTCTATTTTTTTTAAAATTTGTTTGGATAAAAAAATTACTTTGTTTGTTGCTGAAGAAGAAGCACATTTTTGGAGTAAAGTGTTGCTGCAGAAACTATTCTAGATAAAGAGAGCTACTATCAGAATTACTATTCTCGTATATTCACTGACAGTGTTCTCCACATATACTAGATTTTTATTTTTAAACAATAAAATAGAAAATTATTTCAATTCTATATTTATTTGAAATTTAATTGAATATAATATTAAAATTTATTGTTGAATTATGGACAATATGTATTTGAGATTATGTTAAATAATTTATAAATCTATTTCTTGTATTTATGTGGAATTAAAAATTGTATTAGATGTTTTGATTTGTATTCTATTGTCTTATAATTAATTATGTACGAATAATTGTAACATAATAGATTTGATGGATAGTAAATTATAGCATAATAGCATAGTATGACATGAATAGTAAATGAAGTTTTGGTGATAGTTGTTGTGGATAAATTTTTGGTGTTCTATATCTTTGATTTTTTATGCTAGCCTTACTTTACATAATTAATTGTTTATGCAAACTAATTAATTAATTATAATTTACATAATTTAATTTAATTAATACTTGACATTTTAATTAATTACTTTAAATTATTTTAGTAAATATTATAATTAATTACACTGTATATTTTAATTAATTAATACTTGTCATTTTTATTAATATCTTAATTAATTAATTATTTTAGTAAATTTAGATAATTAATTATACTTAAATAATTTTTAGACTTTACATATTTTAAAATATTATATTATTCTAAATATTTTACAAATTGATAGATAATTAAAATATTTTTATATTTTAAATATTTTGGTAATTTAATTAACTATAAAATACTTAATTAATTTAATTAATAGTTGATATTTTAATTGATTATTTTAAATTATTTTAGTAAATATTTTAATTAATTATATTGTATATTTTAATTAATTTATACTTGTCATTTTTTATTAATATTTTAATTAATTGTTTATTTTTATCAAATTTAGATAATTAATTATACTTAAATAATATTTAGACTTACAAATTTTAAAATATTATATTATTTTAAATATTTTACAAATTGATAGATAATTAAAATATTGTTATATTTTAAATATTTTGGTAATTTAATTAATTATAAAATACTTAATTAATTTAATTAATACTTGATTTTTTAATTTATTATTTTAAATTATTCCACGTGAGGATTACTGGCGCAATCCTCCTTGTACGTTGGCACCAAATGTTCATTGGTTCAAGAACCATCGTCGCGCATCAGAAATGAGATGGATGAGTGTAACCTTGACTTACCTCCTCGATGTAGAAACTATCATCGTGCTAGATATAATAGGAGAAATTGCCCCAACAGTGTAGTATAGGGTTCATGATGTATTTTTCTATAGTAGATTGTATGATTGGCAGTTATTGTATCATATATAATTTTTGTTGGTGCAACTTTAATCAATCACATTTAGTAATATGGTCTTAATATTGTCTTAACGTAATTGATACAAACAATTTTTATCATCTATATTTCCTCCACTTATTGTATGTCTTTAGTTGAGATTGTACTGTATTTTATTGAGAGATAAACTTATTACTCTTCTTAAACATGTCGCTGTATTAGGATAATATGACCGAACCTACGGCTGAGGGAGTCGATCATGGACCTATTGTCCCAGATGTGCTAATACTATAGCGTAGACATCGGTCAATTTATATTTGGACAAGACAGTTAGAAGATCAAGTACTATATGCAAGGCGTTATGACAATATATTTTGGAATGTTAGACCATTTGATCCCTGTGTCGTACAACTTATGGATGTAGTTGGATTCGATGGAATCATTCGTCTGCCATATATAAAAATTGATCATCTGCTTATTACGACATTGGTGGAGAGATGGCGCCAGGAGACACACACCTTTCACCTCTCAGTTGGCAAGGCGACTATTACGCTCTAAGATGTGGAGGTCCTATTGGGTTTACGCATCGACGGTGATTCAATTATTGATCGTGGGTTCAACTACCCACAAGAAGAGCTGTATGCCTTGTGCGAAGCACTTCTCGATTTTTGACCTACGAGTATGGACCTAAACGGTTCTCGGTTGAGATTAAGTGCACTCGAGAGAGCCTTGACTCAATTGCTCTCACCACATGTGACTTTAGATATGGTTGCACAACACACACGGTGTCGCATCATACGGCTTCTTGGCGGGTTCCTATTCTCGGACAAATCCGGGAGTTGTGTTCATTTGCGCTTGCTTAGATATATTTGTGAGTTAGACTTGTCAGGGACCCTTAGTTGGAGAAGTGCAGCACTGACACATTTGTATCGTTGTATGTGCAACGCTATTTCATACACGGCGCATCAAATCAGTGGTCCTTCACTGTTGCTTTAGGTATGTAATAAAAATAAATACGAGATCTAATTTTAAACTTATTAGTAGTTCATTGTAAAAATAATTATGAGATCTAATTATAAAATTATTGTTACTTTTGCACTAGCTATGGGCATGGAAGCACATTCCTACTATTAGATCGAATAGAGTATGTCCAATAGAGGATGTTGCACAACATGCGAAAGAGGGGTAGTATGGTAGGGCTTGTTAGAACTTTCTCACACCCCAACACATGTCCTGATTGCATACAAAGATTAGTTGAATCGAATGCGACACAATCATGTAAGTACTATATATTTGAATGCACAATTACATAAGTATTATAAATTGTCATTATATTTGTTTGATATTAAAATCGACTTAATTTATGTAGTTTATTTGGTAACCATTCAATGAGCATACGTTGGCATCTCTCCCTCCAAATTGCACGCATGGACGACAGATTTGGATGTCTATCACATCACTATTGTGTTGGGAGACGATAGAGCTGCATCGACCCGATAGAGTCATGCGACAATTTGAAATGGTGCAATCAATTCCTGATACTGTTGACACGGGATCAAATTTGCACCAACGTGACCTGCGTACTACTGGTGTTAGGTGGGATGAGGTTGATATGCTCATCGTACTAACTGGATAAATCGCCATGCATATGTTATGACAGGACAGCTCACTTTTGGGCAAGTGATGGTTGCATCTGATTATGTTGCGTAGTATTGGACTCACACACGGCGATTTATTGGAAATCCAACATGACAACAACCGAACCCTATGGGTTACCAATTAACTAGTTTAACACTTGAAGTATATGCAAGTAAATTTTTTCTGGTGCATGTAAGTATATATAAATTATAATTTATTTATATATTTTTAATAACATTCCTGAAAATACATGTGCAGGCCGACGCACTGTATCAGATCTTGCACATAAGCAACAAAGCATCCCAACATGCCTCAACATCGTACGCTTAGCAAGATTTTGGAAGAATATCAGATATTGCTAGACGTACATTGATTGCTGGTGGCGAAGTAGATTGTCTAAATCGCATGCCGTACGAGCCATCCAGACGATCATATTGTTCTGATCCAATACCACAGATTCCGCAACAAGTCCCCCGAATAGGATTACCAATTTAAAGGGGCGGTAGATGGGCATGTCAGCGTGCTGTAGTGGACGAAATTCCTCAATAGGATCACTACTTACCTGTGTTGGTAGATGAAGGTGATTGATTACGTGGCAAGTGATCCTGCAGCGATTGATGATTTCATCACTCCACATCACATAATTTTCTATACTAGGCACCATTCTTCTATCGGCGAGTATGATGTTGGTCCATCTAATGAATGGTTTCGTAGACGACATATGCAGTTTGAAGAGGATTCAAGTCCTTTATACGTTATAGAAGAACACGATGATGGACCACCTGAACCACAATCTCAAGAACAACCTCCAAGACAGATTCAGCCTCCGAGGAACCGTCGTGGATATCATTGTGGGACTAGCTGACATCCTTCTATTAGATGATTTCACGTGTAATATGACTACTTGATATATAATTTGATATTTTTTTCAATAATTCATTTATGTTTTTTACATTCCATTTTGACAAGTAATTAAATTCTTGTTATTAATTGCATCTTTAAAATGATATTATATAATTTAGGGTTTAAAAGATTTATAACGGATGACAACATTTTATATTCAACTCTGAAATTCATACCTTTTTGTTTGAAATTAAAAAAACTGCCTGGCAATTATTCACGAAATATTTCATCATTATTATTTACTAAAATATAAATTACTATTTTCATACTTTATTTAATTTTTCATTTATTATTGATATTTAAAATTTTTTATATTTTTAATAGACAATTAATAATTAGAATCAATTGTAATTAAATATTATAATATATATATTAACGAATAATTAAACTTAAAATTATTTTTGAGAGAGTTACAAATAATATTTTTATATTTTATTCTACAAATAATTATTTAAAATTTTTAATTTTAAAAAATAATACAAAGTTATTCAATTTTTTTAAATTTACTTATAATTACGAATTAAAAAAATATATAAGAATAGGCTGGCCGAGAGCCGCACGACTGCCAGTCGCAGAGTGCCCTCAGACCACATGACTGGCAGTTATGTAGCCTCAGACTGCGCGACTGCCAGTCGTGCGGTCCAATCGTGCGTGCCGTGCAACTTTTTCTTTTGGAATTCACGGGCAGCTTTGTAGTTTACGGGCACGGCGCGGGACTTTGCGGTTGCCTGGTATGAGATCGCGCTTGGCCATCGCAAGGAACCCTATCGACAAGAATGCCTCCCCAATGCATCCCTTTCATGGTGGATTGTATGGTTTTTGACCCAATTTGGTTAAAAACCCACTTCCTTCCCTAGCCTAGAGATTTGGAGGCTAAGGAGGCAATAAAGGCAGCTGAGCCGCCATTGAAGAAAGAGTCCTCAGTAGTTAGGACTCTGGGAATAGATGAGAGGTGTCAAAATTTGTACCTTCGATTTTACCATGGAAGTGCTAACTATACGTTGCTATTTATTTGATTCTTTGGTTTAGTTAGTATTTTCTGTTTGGATTTGAGTATGTACTATTGCAATTTGATATGTTCAAAATTACATGCCACTTCACCAAAGTTAATAATTTGGATGATAATATTGGCAGAGCATATTTCCGCATGCTAGAGGAATTTTTGAACAAATAACATCATTTTTCTTACTCAATAAGAAAAAAAAATGGCACTAAATGCCTTACCCAATCAATAAGAAAAAAATGGCACTAAATGTCTTACCCAATATTGAGTTGTTTTCTATCTTCTCTCTCGTAACCTAGGCTCATCAGTTCCCTTTTTTGTGTCCCTTTTTCCACTTCACCACTTCATATTTTGTTTCTATTCTTCCCCAAATGAATTCAAATAGGGTTTTAGTTATCTATTGAGAAAAAAAAAAGAAAAAAGAAAGAAGCTCCAATCATTGTAATTGTCTTTGAATTTCTTTCCGGCCTTATTATTAAAATTCATTGCAAACATCATGGAGTTTTTTTAGGCATTTCTAAAGCTCAAATTCTACAGATTTGAGGACAAAGTTAACTAAATATGTGCATCAAGAATGGAGTCCTTCGCGGCAAGATATTTAAGCACCCTTTTCAGGTAGATTTGTGTGCTTTCTTGCTATAGGAATTGATTTTTGCAAGCCTGAAAATCTCCATACTTGCAATCGATAATAGTGAAAATGAATGTTGTTGACAAATGCAGCTTTCGAGGTTGGTGTTCCTCATCCCTTTGAAAAAAAATCACAAGCTTTATTGCTTTCGCAATTAAGGTTGCTTCCCTAACCATCTTGAAACCGAGGTGGAGCACTGAGACCTTTCTTTTTGCTTAAATGATAAACAGAGAATTTAATAATAAAGCTTGAAGCAAAAAATTTCCAAGGAAAAATTGCATAGATTGGTAGAGGATGGGAAAGAATGGAGTAAGAGAGAGAATTGAATGTTTGAGAATAATAATAATAATAAAAAAGATGTGATTACATTGCTCTGAATGTGTTCTGAATTCTGAAGCAATGAAGTGATAGAGGAGAGACAGGTTAGACAAACATTTTTACACAAAAATATGCTCTGGTAATATAGTCACCCTAAATATATCTTTCGTTTAAATTTCTATAATTAATTTACATCTAATAGATAGAAGTTCCATATAATTCTTATTATTAATCTTTTAATTAATATTTAATTGGAATAAGACGATAACTTGCATATATTTAAATACTCTCCTAGGACATTTAGGCTCCCTTTGTTTTGCAATGCTTTTCAAAGGAATATTGCTTTATTTTTTTTTTCTTGTGAAAAAAGGGAAATAATGCAAATGGGTTTTATTTGTGAAATCTTGATAGTTTTATTATTCGTTCTAAAAAGAGCTTACTATTAATTTTTGAGTTTGTAAATTCTTTATAAAATTTAAAATCATTCTTCATTTAAAAAAAAAATCTTAATATGATTTCAATTCAAGTACATTCTTAATTTTGGAAGGAGTACACAAGGATTCATACACTTTACAAAGATTGCAAGGCAAAGCAGATGAGAATGCACCGATCTAAGACCTTCATATATAGTAAGTACTCCAGCAGTAGTTGCAAAACTCCAGTGACAAGTTTATGAAGATATCTGCCCATGGCCTTGCTTTGGCATTCATTGCATCATAGAGAAAAGGCAGCCAAAAACTTGTTGAGGCATTATTTTGAAATATTTGTCCTAGGGAATATTAAGGAATTTTCCATTTTCTCTTTATTGAAGTTTCCATGGCAGAGATGATTTGGTCAGATAAAACAAGAAAAATATCAATGCATTTGGGATTTTATTCTCGGATATTTTGTTAGGGATAGGTCCTAAGAACAAACCATTGCAAAATCACATCAAGATGATAATAAATAAATAAAATAATAATGAGGAGAAAAATAAAATTACAAGAAAGGAAATAAAAAAAAAAGATACAAATTTTACGTAGTTCGATCAAACGACTTACATCCGCAGGCAGAAGAGGAACAAAATAAAATTTTACTATGAAGAAGATAATATACAAAGTTTTAGAAAAGTGATCCTAAACCAATAAAAACCAATAATATAGAATAAGGAAATAACAGAAAAATAAAAGCTTAGATAAGCCAAAGAACTCTTGTGCTTGGTGTTGTTGTTGAAAGCTAAATAAAGGCTTTATTTATAAGGCCATAAGGTGGTGGAATATGCATTGGTGTTCGATGTGGGACGCATGGATAGAAGGCATCCCTTAACAAATCTCTACTTTAACTTGCATTCCAAACTTAAACATAGTTGTTTTGCCATACCTTTTCCACAAAAGTTCAAAGAACATAAATCACAAACATTGAATGCTAATCAAATACAAACTCTGCTTGAACTTGTATATGGGAAGAGGTGTTGTAAGTATGTCAGCAGGATTGTCTTTGGTATCGATCTTCTGAATAAAGACTTTCATCTCAACAATAATATTTAGAATGGAATGGAACTTATATCAATATGCTTCATCCTCTCATGATGCATTTGATCTCTAGTCAAGTGTATAATGCTTTGATTGTCATAATAAATAGTAGTTATACTTTTATACAAACTAAGCTCACCAAATAAACCTTTTAACCACAAAGCTTTTTGGATAGCCTTGGTTAAAACCATATATTATACCTTTATGGTAGACAATGCTACTACATGTTGTAAGCTAGCATTCTAACTAATTGCAAAACTACCAATGCAAAATATATAACTAGTAAGTGATTTTCTCTTGTCAAAATCTTTGGCATAATCAGAGTCCACAAAACTAACCAAAATATTGTTATTTCTCCCAAACTCTAAACAAGTGTCTAAAATGCTTTGCAAGTATCTATCAATCCATTTCACAGCTTGCCAATGTGTTTTTTCAAGACGAGAAATATATTTGCTAACCCTACTAACTACTTGTGAAATATTTGGATGAGGCAAACCATTGCAGACATTATACTACTAACTAAACTAGAATATGGAACCCGTGCTACATAATCTTCCACTTCACTAGACTATAGTGACTGAGTAGTTGAAACTTTAAAATGACTAGTAAAAGAAGTACTTATAGGTTTTGCATCTTTCATGCCGAATTTCTCTAAAACCTTCTCGATGTATTTTTCTTGAGTCAAATACAACTTCCCAACTCATCAATCTCTCTTGATCTCTATGCCAAGAATCTTTTTAGCTTCTCCTAAATCTTTCATCTCAAATTTATTCTTTAACTGTCTCTTCAAGACATCAGTTTCTCTCAAATTCTTAGTAGCAATGAGTATGTCATCAACGTACAACAGCAAATAAATGAAAGAACTATCAGGTAACTTCCAGAAATAAACACAACTATCATACATACTCCTTGAATAACCATTACTCAACATAAAGGATTCAACCCTCTTATACTACTTTCTTGGAGACTACTTCAATTCATACGAGGATTTTTTCAAAAGGCAAATATGATCTTTTTTTTCTTCAATTTCAAATCCTTGAGATTGCTTCATATAGATTTGTTCCCCAAGCTTACCATGTGGAAAGATTATCTTAACATCAAGCTACTCCAATTCCAAATCATACATAGTAATTAAAGCAATCAAAATAGAATAGAGCTATTTCTACAACAGGTAAAAATACATCATTAAAACCAACACCTTATACTTGACTGTATTCCTTTACAACTAATCTTGCTTTGTACCTTCCATCTTCAACCCCAAGAGTGTCTTCCTTTTTCTTCAAGACCAACTTGCAGCTAACAATTTTCTTTTCCAAAGGCAGGTTTACAAGGACCTAAGTTTCATTCTTATATAGAGACTCAATTTCTTTATTCATTGTATTCAACCACTCGGTTGAATCTTCATAGGAAATAGCTTCATTGTAGGTAGACGGTTTACCAATTCCATATGTTTCTTCTACAATTAACAAGATATATGCAACTAAGCAAGAACTGCAACAATCTGACTAACTTTATATATTTCCTTTTTATATATATAAATGATCATTAATTAATATTTTAATATTAATTATATATTTTTAATAAAAAATATAATTTCATTTTTTTAATTTTTTATTTTGAAAAATTGAACCAAATTTTTAAATAAATTTAAAACTAAATCAAACCGAATTTTATTAAAACTATTCGATTCAAAAATTCAATTTAAATCAAATAGTGCACATACTATTAGGGGTACAATTATTCCCACTAATTTGTCAGATACCACCAAACCTTAAAGCTCCAGACTTACTAAACAAAAGCTATATGTCTAAGGTGTTGTATTCCCTTTCCTCCTCTTCCAGACCTACCACAGGCCATTGATCAGAATGGCCCCGAATAGGGCCATTCATCTTCAACTGGCCTTTGCGTGGAGGAATTGTCCTAACATGGTTTGGACGCATTCATTGATAGCGTCCTAATTCAATTAGAATGATATCACGGATAGCGTCCTAATTTAATTAGGATGCTATCATGAAAAGTGTCCTGATTAAGTTGGGATGCTATCAAAGAATGCGTCCTATCCGTTCATCATCTTTCTCTCATTTTTGCAATTTTTCATTTTCACCGTGCAGTGTCTTCCTCCCATTTCACCGCGCAATTTCCTTTCCTTAATTTCCTCACAAACTCTGAATAGACACCAAGCTGATTGATCCTCTAGAGCCTCACAAACTGAAGTGATTGAGTTCCTTGATTTTGTCAGTTGAGCCCTTCGCATTGTCGTTGTTGTTCGAAGCGACAACATCCCCATTTTCAGTCATCGGTTCGCTGTCTTTTGGCATCTTTGAAGCCAGTCCGGCGAGGTTGCTCCGGCGATAAAGACTTGTGCTCGGTATTTGGTCTAAATTTCTGAACTTTTTTTATAAATCAACTGGCATTGGTTGGTAATGATTAATGGGTTTGAGATGTGAATTTTGTTTTGTTGAGTGATGATTTGTAGTATGAATTTTGTTTTGTGAGAATTGGTGATGATGGTGATTGTGTGTAGTGGTGGAATGCAGGAATTGTTGTGGCTTTGTTGAATTTGTTTGGCTTTCTTTGTTGAAATTCTGTTTTTTTTTTTTTTTGTTAATGCTGATTTTCTTGTTTGTTGATTGGTTTGGCATTGTGTGTTGAGGTGGAATGGTGAATGTGTGTTGAGGCGGTATGCTGTTTTTGCGGAATTAGTTTTGCATTGGTTTGGCACTGTTTGTTGCGGAATTGGTTAAATTTTTGTTTTTTTTTTGTGGGTATTGGTGTTTGGCATTGTTTTGTTGGTTCGGTGAAATGTTGTTTGTTTGGTTTGGGAATAATAAAGGGATAATATCCCATATTTCTTGTTAAGTTTATTACAATTTTATTTGGATTTCTCTTATTTGAAAAAATGTCATTTACCCTCCCTAAATGTGATATTTGAGTGCTAAAACCACAAATGTATTAGTTAATTGCTAATTTTGTCCTTCATAATTATATAGTTTTATTCTTCAATATTTTTTTTATTATGTCTATAATAAACATATTCATTTAAAAAAACTATTACATTAACATTGATTTACTAAGTATTTTGAAAATGTTGTTCATCCCTATCTTTTCAATTCATCAAAAGGTAATTTTGAAATTACTTGTATTTTTTTTTTTGTTTTGATATATTGGTGTGCAATATTAAAATTAGTTAGTCAATCTAAACTGTTATATAATTATTTCATCAATCCTGTGTTTATTACTTCATTCATACAAATTTGAATGCCCTATTTTTGTTTAGTAAAAAAAAAAAATGGAAAGAATTTGACTGTAAATAAATTATTGTCTTACGCTATTTAGTTAACACAATTAGTGATTGGATGTAGAAATTAGTACTAATACTTGAATTCCTTAAAAGAATTTGACATCTCACAATCTCCTTTAGGATGGATCGAGTACGTGATGATACTGTCCCCGGACCTATTTACGAGGGTTTGATATTTAGGCAAGATAGGCATCGATCTTTATTAATTTGTTCACAGCATTTTGAGACCTGTGAGATACCATTAGTGTTTAGACGTTGAGATTCTCGTTTCTGGGAGCTATTTCCATTCCCTCCTGGGTTAGTAGATTATATCGATCTAGTTGGTTTCGAGAGAGTCTGTAGAGTTGGGCATCTTTATGTAGATCATGCCCTTGTGACTGCATCAGTTGAGAGGTGGCGTCCCGAGACACATACCTTCCATCTACAAGTAGGAGAGGGCATCGTCACACTAGGAGATGTTGCGATTTTGTGGGGATTTAGAGTTGACGGTGACCCGATCATTAAAGAGGTTTACGGGTGCTCTCAGACAACATGGATGGATTTGATACATATGCTTTTTAACTTTCGACCTCTGACTAACCAATTCAGGGGTAATCGGCTGGAGAAGTTGGCCCTTGAGGCGCACCTGTCACTCCCTCTTCGAGATGATGCTTCTGATATACAGGTGCAACAGATGGCACAAGGATTCATTTTTCTTTTTATCGATAGTATGATTTTGTCAGACAAATTAGGTCATCTGCTTCCTCTTCGTTTTCTTCCTTTCCTTGCAAACTTACATTATTGTTGTCTGTAAGGCAACGGACCCTGCCGTGAGGGAGATTTGTGATCTTATGGTTCTACTTCAGGTTAATTTTTTTTAATTTTTTTTGTTCCAATTACTTTAGATGCTTTAGACACTAGCAAAATCTTACTAAAATTTCATGAACTTTTATTATTTTCCTATGTAGTTATAGGCTTGGAAGCACATCCCTGTCCTATGCCATGATAGCGTTGAGCCAAGACATAGACCTCCATTTGCACCGTACGGTGCGAGGTGGAACATGCGGCTATGGTTACATTAGACACCAACACATGTTTTGGTTACGTACAGAGATCAGTTAGACTCCATGCAGGACCATCACATAAGTATTTAAACTTTCTTGAAAGAATTTTTTTTATTACTTTATTGTCGTTTTAGTGTTTCGATTAAACAGTTTCAAATTGTGTTAATTTATTTGGTGCTCGTACGTTGCCATAGACCTAGAGTTCAGGCTAGCTAAATACATGGAGGGTTCAGACATTTGGCGGTCACGGACTCCACTCATTTGTTGGGACATCGTAGAGTTCCACTACCCCAACCGTATGCTTCAACAGTTAAGTATGTTATAGCTCATTCCTCAGAGCTGTGAGTATGATGTTGAGTTGCATGCGACTGGTACTTGGGGGAATCACACGACTAATTGGGCTCATCACCATTTATCGTTCATAGCACTGTGGGGTTTGCAACATTAAACAGTTGTGCATGGCGCTCTCGGGATTAGGGTGGAGCCGGACTATCTATTTTGGCACCGACTGAGGACTAGATGGCAGATTGGTAATCCGTCCTTACCAGGGGGTGAGGTCACCGACTACTAGGGGACTAGTTCGGGATATACAGTCATGGTAAGTACATTATTCAGTAATCTGTGTTTTACTCTTGACTATTATTGTCATTCTTACTTGATGTCTTTTGACATGGATGTTTTTGGTGTGACTGTTAGAGTCAGATGGGCTTTACAAAGCTATATCCATTGCCATGGAGCCTTTAGCTACGGCTGACTTATATTCGAGGACGGCTTTTGAGCGTATTAGGGACACGTATACTCTTTTTCTTACTACAACCGGGTTTGACCCTACTAGTTATGCCACACATCCCATTCCAGAAGCGGGTGTACCCGCGGTTATGGAGCAAGCAGCGACCAGAGGCCCTCGGGCTCAGGTTGAGGGTTGGGTCATCCCGAGTTAGCATCGGGGTGGTAGGCAGGCTCGTGTAGCTCGAGCTGAGCCAGTAGGCATAGGATGCTATCAATAATAGCGTCCTACTAAGAAGGATGCTATTACGGATTCTGTCCTACAAGGAAAGATGCTATTATGCATTCCGTCCTACATCTTATTGTGCGCAGAATAGTGTAACGCTATTATGGAAACCTTTAGTTATAACTTTTATGTTAGGATTAAAATAATTATGTTTAAATTTCATTTTTTTTTTAGAAAATGCACACAACTGAGGTATATTTAAAATGCATTTCCCATGAAAATGCCTTTCCATTTGACATAATTAATTAAATCAATGTTTAAATTCTACACATTTCAATTTAAATAATTTAAATTTTAATCTTGAAATACCAATTATATTAATTAACAAAATAAAAATATAAAAAGGTATTTTTGCTTTCATCTTAGCATAGCTAATTTTCTCCTTTTTTATTTTGTCTTCTGTGTGCTGACACTAGTTTTGCATCATTACCCTACCATTAATTGGTGGAAATTAATGGCAGTTTGCCTATATAGATCCATTTCATCTCACAACCACTTCATTCATTCTCATGGAAAAAAATCACTAGACTCGATGCCAAACAAAAATGCACCAAGGATAGTCACACCAAATTTCATTTTTTTTCTTCCAAATACCACCATTATGTCACTTAAAACACCACTAGCTCTTGCCTTCTTCTGGGATTGCACGCTCTCATATGAAGCAGGTGGTTCAGTTAGCTTTGTGGGCTCGTGTAGGAAAAGGCTAGTCTTACACATAAAATATCGTTCCACAAGCTTGTTGAAAAAATCTATTCATACATGCAAATTAATAGCAAGTCATTTAGATTGAGTATATCCATGAGATATCCTTGGGTATATGGAGACCGTGTTCAATAGGGTTTACTTACATTACAGAATGATAGCGATATGGATAACATTTGGACTTTCCATTCCATTTACAAGGAGGGTGGAGTACATATTTATGTAAAGACAGAGCCCATTTTAGATGTGCGACACAGTGTGCCTATAGTTCCTCAAGCAGATGCTAGTATTTCTATACCATCAATGTCATTTCCCGCCCAACAATTGCCCCATACTAGTTCTTACACAGATTTGCTATTCTAACACGAGGGGTTGGAAATAACAACCATTCAGAATCAATTGCCAAACCAACAGAGCTACCTAAATTCTGATACTCTAAATGAGCAAAAAACAAGGCAAGCTGATGAGTAGCCAATAATTAATGGTGCTGCAGTCATGGACTCACTAGGACCAACATCCGACATCGACGAGCCACCAACCTCAGACGGAGAATATGGAATCGACACCGATGACATGGATGACATACGCCCTCGACACATATCAATTCATGCTCCACCAGAACCAGTGCATCAAATACTAGTCCAGGGAAGAAATATGCATACATACATAAGTTTCCAAGATATAGGCACGGGGGCACCTGAAGGTGACTTTTTCTATGCCGATGATGAACTACGTGTTGACGAATGGACATCACAAAATTGGGAGTTAAGGCATAAAATGTGGTTCCGGGATAAGTCAGAAGCAGTACATGCTGTGAGATTATGGCACGTAAAGAAGGGCTGTGAGTTCACTGTTATTAAAAGTAAGAGTACGATTTAGATTGCCTCTTGCAGGAATAATACTGAACAGAATCCATGTGCTTGGTACGTTTGAATCATTAAGAAAGCTAATATTGGACGATGGGAAATTTCGATTTGGAATAGCGAGTACACTTGTCTCCAAAGGGTTATAAACAACAACAATCGAAATTTGTCCCACAAATTTATTGCACAACACATATTGCACCTTATTAGAGATGACCCCGAGACAAGTGTCAGCAACATATTAAGGGTTGTACATGATAAATTCCAAGTTGGATGTTCGTATCGAAAAGGATAATATTCTAGGAAGGCTGGTGTTGAGTTTCTATATGGCACATGGTCCTTTACTTTCAGAGTACTACCAGCGTGTATGTTGGCATTACAGGATTTAAATTCCGGTACAATAGTACATTGGAAACACCACGACATCAATGTCAGAGATATAAATATTTTCCAGTTCGTATTTTGGGCTTTCAAACCATCGATCGACGGATTTAGGCATTGTCGTTCTGTGATTTCAATCGACGGCACCCATTTAAGAGGGGCATATAAGAGTGTCATGTTAATTGCAAGCACTTGGGATGCAAATAATCACGTTCTTCCCCTGGCTTTTGCTATTGTCGATGATGAATCAAATGAGAGTTGGGGATGGTTTCTTAGACTATTCCGGAGACATATGGTGCGCGAAAGACATGTTTGTATTGTGTCCGACAAGCACGCTGGAATCTTGGTAGCTATGAGGAGATAGCCTGAGTGGGTGGAGCCAATGGGAGTTCACGGGTACTGTCTACGCCATATTCATGCCAATTTTAACAAACAGTTCAAGAACATCAAGTTGAAGCAACTCATGTACAAAGTCGAAGCAGAGAGGAAGAAATCTAAGTTTGAATTTGTAATGAACGAAATAAGAGAATACAATTAGGAGACGTACAACTGGTTGATGCGTATTGGCCTAGAAAAATGGTACTTTCACACAATGGCAGAAATCGATACGGATGCATAACGACGAATTTATCCGAATCATTGAATAGTATTCTGAAAAAAACACGGGCATTACCAATCAAAATCCTTGTCGATGCAACATGCACGAAGATTGTCGAATATTTTAATCTATATCGATCTGAGGCCATACTATAACAAAATCATTTCCCCCGTTGATATGGAATACATTCCAAGCAGCTTCGTAGAAGGCAAGAAGTTATAGGGTTGTGCAATATAATGAACGAGTTGGAATTTTCAGTGTTAGGACACCCGCAAGAGTTGGAGGGAAAGGAAACAATGTTTATACGGTAAAAATGTCTTCATGGGACTGTAGTTGCACGAAATGGAATATTTTTGGCTTGCCATGCACGCATGTATTCACATTTTATCAACACCATGACTAGCAACCTTCTGATTTTGTACTGCCTATTTACTCATTGGACAAATATATTGCGGCTTACAACAATGACTTCTATCCAATCAACAATGAAAATTTATGGTGTAATGCTGACTTTTCATTGGAGGGTTACACACTAGCACTTAAAGGTAATAGACCTAGATGGAGGTGTACTGCATGTTTTCGAAAAGAGATGGACTATCGAAATGAAGGGTCTCCACCAAGATGTGGAAATTGTCATCAAGCCGGACATAGCAGGCAAAATTGTAACATCGCTAGGTTCGAACTTAGAGAATAAATTAGACTAGATTCAATTGTATTGTAACAAATTTATTTAATGATAATAAAATTCATTTCACAATTGACTTTGTCCCATTTTTTATTTATCCATTAACTGCACACACTTTTATTATATTTTTTTAAAGTTAATACAATTTCATTTGCTAATACAAACAATTTAAGTAACATAAAGGACGATAAATTGTGTATATAACGCAATCACTAAAATGCGTCATATGCATTTGATTTCAAAAAATATATATGTTTCAAAACTATATGTCAACAAATGCATAAAAAAAAAAAAAATAGAATGCTCTTGTGGAAAGCATCCTAACTAAGAGAATGCTCCTTTAGAAAGCGTTCTATAGTAGGACGCGTTTTTTTATAGCGTCCTGATTTTTGTCTTCAACTCACCGGAGGGAAGATACAGGTTAAACGAACGCATTCATTGACAGCGTCCTAATTGAATTAGGTCGCTATCAACGAATGCGTCGAGGCCATTTTAGGGCCATTCTTCTTGCAAGGGCCAGTTGAAGACGAATGGCCCCATTCGAGGACATTCTAATCAATGCCCCACCTACTGCTCCCTTCCTCGTCTTCCATATCCGCGATTTTCTTTGCCTCTCCTCTTTCCCTTTCTCTGTTTGAAGGGCAGTAGGTTTTCTGCCTTTTATTCTACTCTTGCAATTCCTCTCTTATTCTCTTTCGTTCTATCGGCATCAACAACGCCTATTCTCCTGTTCTAGATTTTCTCTTTCTCGGTTTCTTACTATAGCTGGCGGTAGTGGTGGCAGCAGCTTTCTGTCGCCGCCGTCACTCGCTGCCGCCACGCTCGCAGCAACAGCTAGTCGACACTGGCCCACTGCCACCACGCAATCTACCCACATCTTCTGCGAACATTTTCCATCTAAGGTATATTATGCCATCACACTGTTGTTAAATGTGTGGATTGTTAGTTTATTCCTCAAATTCAAACTAGTGGATGCTTCATTTGTAGATGGATATAATACAACAGTTTTGATGCGTAGAACTTGTGAAGCAGTTTCTCTGGGAAGAACAAATTATCACAAGACCCAAGTAGCTGCTGAAATTATTATATGTAATGTTTAGCGTGTAGTCTCTAAAAATGGGATATTTGTTGATGAAAATATGTATATAATATGATTTGTATTCGTTGGATAAAAAGTAAGGACCAGACAGAACTTATCAGTAGATAGACAACATTATATAACTAAATATGATTTTAATACGTTATAGCATTGGAGGAGAAAAGAAATAAGCCAATATGAGCACAGAAATATGCTACAGATAGGAACAAATAGAGATATTAGCTACAGAATGTGGAGATCATTGTTATAGATGTAATCACGTTTGACATTGAAGCTTTCTAGGACCAGATATTTTCCATTGAAATGTATTAGGTACCATCTATTTTTTCTAAAGCTTTGAGACTTGGTTTGTGACTGGTAAGACGGCTAAATTTGTTTTGTCTCCGTGTTTGAGGTACCAGCAAATCTATCTATATTTTCTTGTGCATGTCTTGTCTATCTCAGTTTTCTTTGGTTTGTGTTTAATGCAGACTAATCCTAACGGGCATTATTTCTTATATGACGAGTCTGATATGCTGTTGCGCACTCTCTATTTAACTACTTTTATCTAAACATTGTAGCTACCTGTTAGGTCCTTGTAAGCTTTGTGTGCTGTTGATAGTTAAGAACTATCAATATAAGTCATGCTTATAAGGAATCTATATTAAATTCCCTTCTCCAATCATTGGGGTGCCTTCGTTCAGTGCCTCTACTTCTCTGTTATGCTATCTATTCTCAGGCGTGTTGATGGGCAAACAGGCTAGGTGTCATACCGGAGGAAGTTAAATCAAATTGGAGTTGAACCAATCGTGTTTCGAGTAGGTGAACAAGATCGTCAACTTGGGGTACTCTGCTTCTCAACGATAATGAACTCAATGGGACTATACCTCCAAGTATAAGCAACCTATCTGAACTGCAATACTTGGATTTTTCGTCAAATAATTTCACGGGATTGGTCTCCGAGGTTCACTTGCAGAATCTTTCCAAATTGATTGAATTGGATCTGTCTAATAACTCACTAGTTTTGAAATTCAACTCTAATTGGCTTTCCCTTTCAACCGCACATGGCTAAAACTAAGACATTGCCAAACTGGACCTCATTTCCCCTCATGGCTCCGGGGTCAAAACACCTTCCGGAGATTGATATTTTGGTATCTGGAATTAACGATGTTATTCCTAACTGGTTTTGGGATTTATCTTCTGAACCATACAGCATAGATTTGTCAATTAATAATATCCATGGAATTCTTCCTAATTTGTCCTCGAAGTTAGATATCATAGTTGTGCTTTGAGCTCAAACAATTTTGAAGGTCCCATACCACAACTTCCAGCCAACTTGGTGTTTCTGCATCTCTCCAGAAACAGGTTTCAAGGTTCAATAAATTCCCTGTGTAACACCAGTTGTTTTCTGAGTTCTATTGATATTTCTAACAACTTTTTATCTGGAAAACTTCCGGATTGCTGGATGCAATTGGACCAACTATTTTTTCTCAAATTGGCAAACAATTTTTCTAGACTAATTCCAAGGTAAGTTGGACAACTCCATCAACTTAAGTCTTTGCATTTGTGAAACAATAGTTTAGAAGGGGAGTTGCCTTCCATCTTGCAGCAGTGCACAATATTGATTGCTTTTGATATTGGAAAGAATAAATTCACTGGTAAGGTATCGGCATGGTTTGGAATGAGCATGACAAGTTTGCTTATACTATGTCTTCGGCCAAATCAGTTCCAGCGGAGCATACCTTCAGACATATGCTATTTGAAGATGATTTAAATCTTGGATCTCTCCGTAAACAATTTCTCAGGAATGATACCGAAATGCTTAAGGAATTTCACTGTTATGGCATTTAAAGGAAGTACAAACTTGACAATCAGCCTTGGATATTCTGTTGAAGGTAATGAGTATTTTAATGAAAATAGTGTCGCAGGTGCTGCCTTGTTGGTATGGAAGGGATTAGAATTAAAATATGGAAATACTTTGGGATTGGTAAAAAGCATTGATCTTTCAAGCAACCAATTAACTGGACAAATTCCAAAGGAAATTACATATCTTGAAGGTTTGGTTGCACTAAACCTTTCAAGAAACAACTTGAATGGGGGAGTCCCTCTAGAAATTCGCCATTTATCCTTTCTAGAATTTCTTGATCTTTCACGCAACCAACTTTCAGGTATGATTCCTGAGAGTTTTTCCAAGTTGAATTCTCTTGTCTTCTTGGACTTGCCGAACAACCATTTGTTGGGCAAAATCCCGACCAGAATTCAGTTGAAGAGCTTCAATACTTTAGCATACTCTAGAAATCCAGGTCCTGTGGACGCCTGCTTCATAATTTGTGTCCAGAAGATCAGGGAAATTTTGTTCCAAGATGTTAGTTTATAGGATCGACATGCTTATGTGTCAACCAGATTAAATCTTGAGAATATGTGAAAACGGATCATACCTTTATAGATATCGTCTTCACCAATACGATTCTTGAAGTCTTTGGCCTTCTGGTAATGCTCCAGACCCCCAAGCCTTCTTCAATGTAATTTCCTTGGACCAGAAAATTGCTAATCGTATTTTTTTTCTCTCTTTGTTGAGGGTGGACTCACACAAAAACTAAGAGAATAACTCAGAGAATAACAACGATGTTTCTCACGTATATCGAAAATAGAGTCATATCCCAATATGTATATATTGGACTCTATCTCATAATACGAATCCTGATAGAATAAGAAAAGTATAGTTGGGTACAACTATTTTCACTTATCCTATTCCATCTAAAATACGATTTTTGGTTTTCTGTAATTTTCATTAATAAATTATAAACAAATTATAAATTATTATTATCCCATAATTAGGAGCCATTGAAGGGACCTGACCGGATACAATTGGACTAAACTCCAATAAATTATTTTGTCAATAAAAATAATTTATTAATTACGTTCCACTCCACTAAAAGAACATAATTGTACTCTTAGTCTAATCGCAATTACTGGAGTCAATAATTATATCCATTAATTGATCGATCCAATAAATTACCCCCGTCGATCAATATAATACTTTGAATGAGGCAGTATGACCACAGTGCCCCTTATTCAAAAC
Source organism: Voacanga thouarsii (assembly GCA_026120185.1). Lineage (NCBI taxonomy): Eukaryota > Viridiplantae > Streptophyta > Magnoliopsida > Gentianales > Apocynaceae > Voacanga > Voacanga thouarsii. The sequence goes on from JANUWF010001993.1 coordinate 169,300, forward strand.
CTCAATTCTCATATTCAATTTGATAGTACTATGTGTCCACGTCACACTTACAAATTGAATTCAATAGACACTATCGAATTACTGAGCTCAGATTTAACTGTCCCTTAGAAGAACTCATGAGGAAATGATCTTGCCTATTAAAGGTGATGGATTTCATATTGCATAACAATTATTTCATATTTATTTCACTTTAATTCCCAAAATGCCGAGATATTGATTATTAAGTTAATCTCACTATTTGGCAACTAAAGGAACTTCAAGTTAGTAAATATAAATAATTGTTTGCTCAGGATTAAGGTATTATGTACAACAATCTTTTAATATTCTATTTGTATGGTCTATTCCACAAATAAATATTGATGGTCCATCCAATATATCAAAATTTATCCTTAATTTTATTACCAAAGTCAAAGACATACTTCAATAAAATTAAAACGATCTTTCAAAATAAATTACCCAAATTTATTTTAGATCGCGGATAATTTATTTCGAATTAAATTATAAATCAAGTCTTTCTGTGTTTAATAAATAAACACTTGATTTATAATATCTAAATAATTCGTGGACAAAACAGGCTCATACATAATTTATACATATAAATGTATAAAAACATATTTTATTTAATTTCAAAATACAAATATTATATTTACTCAATGGGCATATCTAACAAAATTCTCCCACTTGTCCTAGAGTAAATGGGACATGTCAAAAATACCCATACTTTCTATATGACTTCCAAAAACATTTACAGGTAAACTTTTAGTAAAAGGATCAGCAAGATTTTCAGCAGAAGAAATCTTGCACACTTCTACATCTCCACGTTGAACAATCTCCCTAAGTAGGTGATATTTACGTTCAATGTGTTTACTACGCTGATGGCTGCGTGGTTCTTTTGCATTCGCTACTGCACCACTGTTGTCACAGTACAAACTAATGGCTTGAGATGCAGAAGGAACCACTTCAAGTTCTATCAAGAACTTCTTTAACCATACCACCTTTTTAGCTGCTTCACAAGCTGCCATATATTCAGCTTCCATTGTAGACTCAGCAATACAAGATTGTTTGATACTTCTCCACACAACTGCACCACCACCTAAGGTGAAAACAGAGCCTGAGGTAGACTTGCGAAGATCTCTATTAGCTTGAAAATCAAAATCAGTGTAACCTATAGGCACCAATTCTGGAGCTGAGTAAATTAGCATATATCCTCGAGTTTTGTGAAGATACTTGAATATATGCTTAACTATTGTCCAGTGTTCCGGTTCTGGGTTTGACTGATATCTACTGACCATCCCAACAACATGACAAATGTCTGGACGAGTACAAAGCATAGCTTACATGAGACTTCCTACAGTTGATGCATAAAGAACTCGTTTCATGTATTCAACTTCATTAGGAGTTTTAGGACTATGCTTCTGAGATAACTGAATTCCATGTCTGAAAGGCAATTGACCTTTCTTGGAATTTTGCATAGAAAATCTCGTTAGTATTTTGTCAATATATGAAGTTTGGGATAAAGCTATCTGTCTATTCTTTCTATCCTGAAGGATTTGAATGCCCAGAAGATATCTTGCTCCTCTCAAGTCCTTCATATCAAACTGTTTACCCAACCAACTTTTCACCAATGTTAATGTTCTTACATAATTTCGAATGAGAAGGATGTCATCAACATACAGTATGAGAAAAATCACCTTACCATCTATAATTCTCTTATAGACATAAGGTTCATCAGGATGCTGATCAAAACCATAAGATTTAATGGCTTGATCAAATATGATATTCCAAGATCTAGACGCTTGTTTAAGCCTATATATGGACCTATTCAGCTTACAAACTTTTTTTTCTTAACCTTCTTGGATAAAACCATCTGGCTATACCATGTAGATACATTCGTCAAGATTTCTATTAAAGAAAGCTGTCATGACGTCCATTTGCCATACTTCATAGTCGAAGTGAGCTGCAATGGATATGAGGATTCTTATAGACTTTAGCATGGCCACAGGTGAGAAGATTTCCTCATAGTCAATACCTTCTCGTTGGGTATAACCCTTAGCAACCAATTTAGCTTTGAAAGCTTCCACTTTCCCGCCTACTCCTTTCTTTCTTTTGTAGACCCATTTGCACCCAATAGATTTTACCCCATTAGGTAGGTCCATAAGTTCCCAGACGGAGTTAGTGTACATGGATTTCATTTCTGAATCCATTGCACTCTTCCAATGGTCTGCGTCTATGTCCTCTACAGCTTCTTTATACGTGGTGGGATCCTCTTCTTCCTCAAAAAAGACTGCTTGAAAAGCTTATCCATAGAGTAAGTATCTAGAGGGACATCGAATGACTCTCCCACTACGTCTAAGCTATAGAGGATCTTGGACGATTGGACTTTCCTCCTTCTCGTTGACTGGAACTAGATTTGCTAATTTCTCAACGACTGAATTTTGAACAGGGATAGGAGGTTCTTCCACTATATGTGCCGAAGAGCCAGTAGGTATAGAAAGTGTAACATCTATTTCTCTCCCACTGGAATCTGGCATGTTAAGTGGTATAGATACGAATCCTCCACTTAAATCTTGAGTATGGGTTTCAGTAACCATTTGCTTGGGATTATCTCCCTTAGTTTCTTCCAAAATAACCCTACTCTTAGATCCTCGTTCTTCTATGTACTTGTCCTCTAAGAAAATTGCATTTGTGCTTACAAATATTTTCTTATCTTGAGGATTATAGAAATAATATTCCCTTGTTCCTTTTGGATATCCAACAAACAGACATAAATTTGATCGTGATTCCATTTTATCCATCATTCCCTTTAGCACATATGCAAGACAGCCCCAAATCCGGATGTGTGTCAAATTAGGCTTCTGCCCATTCCACAATTCCAATGGAGTCTTAGGGATAGACTTTGATGGAACCATATTCAATATATATGTCGCAGTTTGTATAGCATACCCTCCCAAAAGGATGTACTAAGTGTAGAGAAGCCTAGCATTGTTCTGACCATTTCTAACAAGGTCCTGTTTCTCCTTTCTGCCACTCCATTTTGTTGAGGAGTGCTAGGTGCACTTAGCTGGGATAAAATCCCATTTTCTAATAAGTAAGATCTAAAGTCATGGGATATACAAATTCTCTACCTCGATCAGATCGAAGTGTCTTAATGTTCTTTCCTAACTGCTTCTCAGTCTCAGCCTTAAATTCTTTGAATTTTTCTAAGGCATCAAATTTATAAGTCATTAGGTAAACATATCTATATCTTGAGTAATCATCCGTAAAAGTAATGAAATACTCATACCTACCTCTAGCTTGGACACTAATTGGTCCACATACATCAGAGTGCACTAATTCTAAGACTTCCTTTACTCTATTTCCTTTGGAAGGAAATGATCTTTTGGTCATTTTACCTTCCAAACAAGATTTGCAAACTTGAAGAGGTTCCACCTTTAAGTCAGTTAAAGGACCTTCTTTTACAAGTCTTTGAATCCTATTTAGATTAATATAACTAAGTTTAAGATGCCATAGGAGAGTCTCATTAGTAGGAGATAACTTAATTCGTTTATTAGTTTCAGTATGATATAATGAACTGTTGGTAGGTTTCAAAATATACAGATCATTATTTAAATTTCCACGACATATCAAAGAGTTATTCAAAAATATCTCTGCTGAAAATTTATAAAATTTAACAGAATATTTTTGTTTGAATAACAAAGAAACCGAAATCAAATTTCGATAAATGTCGGGAACATAATAACAATCTTTCAAAACCAAATGTTTATTATCAAAATAAAGATAAACATCTCCAACAGCTCTTGCAGATATCACTGATCCTGTGCCAACCCTTAGAGTATGCTCTCCTTCATTGAGATGTCTGGTTACTTGGAACCCCTGCAATGAATTGCAAACATGATTAGTGGCACCAGAATCTATTATCCAAATATTTGTAGAATCAACCACTAAACAAGTTTCAATGTAGGATAACTCACCAGCACCTTACTTGCGTTTAGCTAAGTAATCTGGACACTGTGACTTCCAATGTCCCTTTTGCTTGTAGTGGAAACATTTGCATTTAGGCTTTTTATCCACTTTTGCTTTCTTAACCTGCTATTTAGGCCCTTTATTATTATTATTATTATTATTATTATTATTATTATTATTATTATTATTATTATTATTATTATTATTATTATTATTATTATTATTATTATTTTGCTTCCTCTTATTTTCTCCTTTGCCCTTAGGCTTGGAAGAGGAAGATCCAGCATGAGATAGAACAAGAGCGTTGCAACTTCCCACTTTTAGGGTAGCCTCGGCGCTCTCTAGCTCCTTCATTAACTCTGTATGAGACATATCCATCTTGTTCATGTTATAATTAACTTTGAATTGTGAAAACATTTCTGGGAGAGTTTCTAGAGCCATGTCAACCTGAGTCTTAGGCTTAATTTCTGCCCTTAAGACCTCTGTCATGTTAAACTGAGCGATCAATTCTAACATATGATCTCTCACGGGTGTTCTAGGTTTCATGCGCATATTCATTATGCGCCTTATTGCTGCTTGACGAGCCTGACGTCCTTTGTGTTCAAACATTTGTTGCAGGCTTCTCATGATGTCTGTAGCGGTTGTCATGTTCTCATGTTTCTGTTGCAACACATTTGAGATAGATCCCAAAATATAGCAGCGAGACATCTCATCAAAACTCAACCACTTATCATAAGCCTCCTTTTGTTCGCGCGTGGACTGTTCAGTAGGCTTAGCAGGACACTGTTTAGTTAGCACATATTTGAGCTTCTCGGCAGTGAGTACAATTATGAGGTTCTTTTTCCAATCAATAAAATTTTCTCCAACCAGTCGATTCTTTGTTAAAATTTAAAGATAAAGTGTTAGAAGTCATTTTTCTAAAATTAAATAAAATAAAACATATGTATCATTTATCATATCATGATGCATGATCAATACAAAATTGTATGATGCATGATCAATGTGATAATATTTTAAGTAGTAATAGAAACTACTGCCAAAATATGACAACCTAAAGCTCTACAGTAACATTAACCTTTATAGGAGATAACAATGTAACTTATAGTTAGGTCAAGATCTACAACCTAAAACCCCAAAGTAATATGCACCTCTATAGGGGATAACAATATAACTTATAGTTAGGCTTGGATCATCCCACTAAATTTAATATATCTTGCATCTAAATATAATATTAGTTTTAGTATTGTTAATATTTTGGCCATCATAGACATTATTTGGATATTCTATAGGAAGTCCTTATAATGTCTTTGATTTAAGTGTAACCCCTATATTCAAAATTCATTTTATTTTATTTTTTATTATAAATCTTCCAATTCAATTACATCACCTATAGGGTAATTATGAATGAATTAAACTTTTAAAAATAATAATAATAATTAAAATTTTGATACCCAATCTAGTAACCAATAAAACATAGCCTTCCCATAGGGAGACCATTTAAAATGGCACGAAGCAAACGTTAATTTTACTAGTGGGCTAATAGGAGAGGCCAAAGGTCAATTAAAATTAATCATTTCACACTTTGTATTTTTTTTAATAAAAAATATTAATTTATTTATGCATAACTAAATAGTACCTAGAGCAGTGTTAATGCAAACTATATGGCATGTTAACATGAATGATACATAATTCAATCAAAATTAAATAGTAAAAATTATAAAATAAAAATAACTTTATGGCCAACCTAGACTTGAAAATAAAATTGCAAAATTACAATTGAAAATCTAATTGGCTAACAAAATAGCCAACCTTCAATCTTCTGCAATATAATTATGTTGCAGCAACCTTAAGTCACATGTTCTGCAGTGGTGTAGTGGCTAGAATGCTGCACTTCTAAGTTGGAGGTCTTGGGATCAAATCACACCTCAAGCACTTTCTCCCCTTGGTTTTCCAACACAGCTGGCCCACCAGGCCGCTAGGCCCTAAACAGCGACCAAGCTTCAATCTTCTTCGTGCAATTGGAAGCAATGGTCAACGAATGCCAAGCAGTCCGCCAATTTCAAGTTCGCCTTCTTTGTCCGCCAACCTCCGTTTTGATTACATTCCTCTTTTTTTTTTAAATAACATAAAAATAAAATAAATTAAAAAAAATTCAAAAGGGAAACATGGAGACTTAATCCACCCCTTTTGTTACAAGACTCGATAATACTTATACATATTCACCGAATCAAAAACTATGGCCATAAAATTATTTTGAACAGAATTAATCAAATCATTGACCATGAACATAAATGCATTATTCCTACACTGCTCAACTAAATACATGCATAAAAGATTTAATCTTAACACATAAATACATATCAAAACCAGGCTCTAATACCAATTGTTAGTTTATAGAATCGACATGCTTATGTGTCAACCAGATTAAACCTTGAGAATACGTGAAAACGGATCATACCTTTGTAGATATCGTCTTCACAAATACGATTCTTGAAGTCTTTGGCCTTCTGGTAATGCTCCAGACCCCCAAGCCTTCTTCAATGTAATCTCCTTAGACCAGAAAATTGCTAATCGTATTTTTTTCTCTCTTTGTTGAGGGTAGACTCACACAAAAACTGAGAGAATAACTCAGAGAATAACAACGATGTTTCTCACGTATATCGAAAATAGAGTCATATCCCAATATGTATATATTGGACTCTATCTCATAATATGAATCCTGATAGAATAAGAAAAGTATAATTGGGTACAACTATTTTCACTTATCCTATTCCATCTAAAATACGATTTTTGGTTTTCTGCAATTTTCATTAATAAATTATAAACAAATTATAATTTATTATTATCCCATAATTAGGAACCACTAAAGGGACCTGATCAGATACAATTGGACTAAGCTCTAATAAATTATTTTGTCAATAAAAATAATTTATTAATTACGTTCCACTCCACTAAAAGAACGTAATTGTACTCTTAGTCTAATCGCAATTACTGGAGTCAATAATTATATCCATTAATTGATCAATCCAACATAAGAAGCAGTCAAGATCCTGAATTCAAGATGATAAGAGGCTCATAAATCTAGGTTTCTATGTTGCTTTGGGGTTTGGTTTTGCTATTGGTCTTTAGGGAACATTGGATTCCTTACTCGTAAATAGTTCATAGAAAGTAGTCTATTTTAGGTTGGTCAAAGTAAAAAGATTGCTCAAAATGTAATCTTGGAGTGTGCTTTGCTATTTTCTGTACTTCAAAATAATGTACTATATTGATGTATAAAATGATTTCATGGAGTTTTTAATAGTTTTATAGTCAGATGTGTTGTCAAATGAAATATGACAAAGACTATATTCATTTTATTTATCTCTCACTACATTTTTCTTGAATATTCCTAAGTTTTTTTTTTTTTTGTTTATCTTTGTTTCTTTATTGGTGAATGTAACTACAAGATGGGAACTGCTAACTATATGTTGCTATTTATTTGATTCTTTGGTTTAGTTACTATTTTCTGTCTAGATTTGAATATGTACTATTGCATTTTGATGTGTTCAAAATTACATGCTACTTTCTCAAAATTAATATTTGGAAGACAATATTGGCATAGCAGATTTTCGCAAGCAATTTTTGAGCAAATAACAACATTATCTTTCTTAGTCAATAAGAAAAAGATGGCACTAACAATATGTTTGGTTCACAAAAGAGGAAGGGGAGGGGAAAAGAAAGGGGTAGGAAAACTTTTATTACTATCAAGGAAAGTAAATATAATTTACTTCCATTTTGTTTGGTTGGATGAAAGAGAAGTAAACAATGATTTACGTCCCAATCCGTCTAAATTTGGATGGATTATTTTGCCAAAATAGAGGGGAATAGCTCTCCCTCTTAATTTACTTTCTTGCAATCTTTACTTTTTAACCAAACGATATAAATAATTTATTTACGTCCAAATTTATATCCCTTTCACTTTTACCTTTTCTTTTCACCCCAACCAAACATATTGAATTTCCATCTTGTCTCTCCTAATGTGGGCTCATAAATTCCTTTTTTGGTGTCCCTCTCTATTCTTTAGCACTTCATTCTTTATTTCTATTCTTCCGCAAAATCAATTCAAATAGGTTTTTAGTTATCTATTGAGAAAAAAAGAAAGAAGCTCTAATTAATTACCGTAATTATCTTCGAATTGTTTTCCGGCCTTATCGTTAAAATTCCTCCTATTCCAGAGATGTCAAATTCATTGCAAACACCGAATAGTATATATATATATATATATATATATATATATATATATATATATAGGTATTTCAAAAGCTCAAATTCTATAGATTTGATGACAAAGGTGATTAAATATGTGCATTAAGGATGGAGTCATTTGCGACAAGAGTGTACTAGATATTAAGCACCCTTTTTAGGTAGATCTGTGTGCTTTATTGCTATAGGAATTGATTCTTTCAAGCCTGAAAGTCCCCACATCTATTACGACAATTATTATTTGCATAATTGACAATGTTTAAGCAAACAATTTGGAGTTGGATTAGGAAAGTAAATCCCAAAAGATATTGAAGAATATAAGCTAATTGGAATCCTTATGAGATTGAGCAAACAAATTGGAGTTGAATTAGAAAACTAATTCCAGAAGATTTAGGAGAAGTTCTAGCAATATTTTGGAATCTTTAGATTACATTGTGAAGTTATGGAATATTTATGTGATTGAAATATGAAGATATGGAAGATCTTAATATGTATAATTTAGGCAATATCCTAACTTAGCAAGAAAACAAAGTGCTCTATTGCAAACTCCTATATAAACAAGCTTATGAAACTTAGATGAATGAGGTGAGAAGAGTCTAAAAGATTTATACAGAAAAAAAACAGAGCAATAGAGAGGATTTTCATGAATATATTTTGAGAGTATCGAAGCATACATCTTTGAAAATATTTTCTGGTATTTTTTTGTCAAAATATGCTTCAACGGTTTAAATAGACTACTTCGATAATCATTAACTTCTTGAAGAGCTTGAATAATTCTTTTTCAAATCACATACCTTTCCAGTAGAAAGGTTCCTTGAAGTCCAATAAAAACCTAATGAGTTGTAGCAATGAAAATTGAAGGGAGTTTAATCGAGGTAGTTGTGTCCAATAAAGGTCTTCAAAGAGTTTGACAAAGAATACTGTGTGGTGTTCTATTAGAGTCCACTATGGATCACTTGATGATCTGAGATAAGTATTTTCTTTGTAACTTTTGTAAAAGTTTAGTGGATCTTTTTACTAATTTAGGACCTACAAACGTAGGCTTTTTGATAGCCAAATTGTGTTAAAAATTTGCTGTGTTTGTTGAACTTTTATTTATGTTTGTCAAATTAACGTAACTGCAACAGAAAAGTTTAACAAAACACAAGAGACTGACAAACTAAACCACAAAAGTAATATCAGAATGTTTTACTGTGTTGGAGTTGCTATTAATTTAGCAGGTGAAATCTTGGATATTGGTTTAGAAAAACATATCTGAACTGGTAGAAGAAGATACCTCTATCATTTAACCGCCATTTCTGAAAAGTATAAAGTATGCTTATTAGAAAATTAAAATGGAAATCTTCATCAAAACTCTTGGTACTACTGCCTAGAAAATTGTTCTAAAAGGGTGGAAACCTCACGAAGGCAGGCACTAATTATGGTGAAGCACAATTGAAACCAATTAAAGAATGGGTAGATGAAGAGTCTCATCTTGATAATGCTAATGTTAAGGCATAAAATATAATTTTTGCTGCTGCTGGGCTTGAGGAATTCAAGTTGAGCTCAATTAGTTGTACTGCTAAAGATGCATGGGATAAATTGCAAAGAGTATTTGAGAAAACTAGTACTGTCCGAATAGCTAAATTACAAATACGAATGACCTAGTTCGAGGAACTAAAAATGGGTGAACATTAAACTGTTGCCGAGTTTGGTAACAAATTAAGAGATATTGCTAATCAAACTTTTCAACTTGGAGAACAATATTCTAAAGAAAAACTGATACATAAGACATTGTGATCTCTGCCATCCTAATTTTGTGCTAAAGTAGCTACCATTGAAGAATGCGAGGATGTATCAAAGATGGGATTAGATGAACTAATGGAATCTTTGCAAACATATGAGATGAGTCTTGAATTGCAACCAAAGTCCAAAAAGAGAGGAATGACTTTGAAGGTTGAAGTTGATTCTGATGACAATAAGGGTTTTGATGATAAGATCAGACATTTGACAAGAATGTTTAAGAAACTACTGAAGAAAGGAAGACAAAAGAACAAGTAGTTTAACAAGACTTTTAACAAGAAATCTGAATTTCAACAAAAGGCATTTGAGCAAAAATTCAAAGAAAATAAGAGTAGATTAAAAGGATCTAAATGCAGAGAATGTGGTGGAATTGGTTATATTTAGGTTAGTTGCAATAATCTTATGAATGAGATGAAGATTAAGTCTTACAACATGACTCCGAATGATGATAAAGAGGATTTGGAATATCTTGATAATGATAGCACTGATGGAGATGATGATGAAGGTCATTTGAGTAATGTTGCATTCAACTCGATTGTTAAAAGAAGATCAACTAATGTAGACAACAATTTAGACAATGATCTTGATGATGACACTGGCAAGCAGCATAAGAAACTTGTGATGGAGTGTGAGTTGATGTATTTAAAATAGCTTGGAGTTGAAAAGTTGAACAAGGACTTGAAGACAGAAGTTCAAAGACTTCAACAAGTGAGCAGTTCATAGCAACATGAGATGGAAAAACTTCAACAACAAGTCTAACAAAGCGAAAATGCTTGAAAATCAGTAATTAGAAGTTGGAAGATACTGAGCAATCCATTAAAATGATAAACTTTGCTAAAGTAAAGTTGGATGAAGTTCTTTTCTTTGGAAGACATCCTCATGACAAAATTGGACTTGGCTATGATAAGTTTGACAAGGTTGTTGTAAAAAAATAGACTTTAACAGCTGTTAAAAAAAGGGATAGCTGAGGAAGTTCAAATCTAAGCCTAAGAAACCCATGTTGTGACTATTGTTCTTTTGTAGGCCACAGTTGGAAACATTATTTGAAAGATTCAAACATTTTCAATATGGTCAGAAGCTTATCAAATCTAAGTTTGATAAAGGTAGTAAAGCATCAAAGGTTTAATGGATGTGATGTGGATCAGAAAGGAAGAAAACAAGTCAAGGTAGCACATGTTTCTCTCCAAATTGTTATAGAAAATGTTTGGTGATGCGAATCCCCACAAGCCAAAGGCTTGTAAACCCACAGTCGATCAAGATAGGGCTAACTTTCCTAACTTACAAGTTAATTTGATCAACCGCAAATCTCTAGACCAAAGGAACTAGAGACCTTAGGGAGAATCCCGAACTGTAGGTAAAACACTACAAGACCTTAAGTGATATCACTTAAAGGATGATCGATCATTCGCTACGAAAAAGATATCTTAGTCTACTAAGAAACTCAAGAAAGAACTCTCACAAAGAGAATAAAAACTCAAAATTGTATTAATAAATGAAATATGTTATTACAATAGTTGGAAGCCCTTATATAGACTTAGGCTTTTTGAAAAATAAGAAATTACTAAAACATGACAATTGCTTAAAGTGATTAGAAAATTAGAATAATTTCTTAAAGTGATTAAAAAATTAGAATAATTACCTAAAGAAAATAAAAATACTAAAATATAACAATTTTATAAAGGAATAGGACTCGAAAGTGGTAGCAAGCTATTGAGAAATATTACTGTGATATACAGAATATCTTCAAAACAATCCTTGTGATATCTTAGGTTGCTTGCAAGTCCATAGTTCTATTTGGGCTCTCCAATCTCTAAAATAAAAATATTTGATGATGTATAGGCCTCTTAGAAACTTTGAATGTCTTCAATAGATAACTCTTATCGCTAATTTAACATAAAGCCTTGCAAAGCATCCTTAAATCTTTTGGTTCTCGATCTAGTAATTGGTTTGCTAGGTGATTGTAATAGATCATTGGCCTTGAGATGACTGGATTTGGATCATTCCCTCATTCTTGAATAAAATTCGTCTATAAATCATATCTCCTATATCAAATAAAGATAGATTATAAATATGAAGAGTAGTACCAACATTAAACTCACCTAAGAGATCTATCTTATAAGAATTATGATTTATTCTTTCCAAAACTTGGAAAGGACTAAGTCGAGAAGCAAAATCAAATGGATATTCAATTTCCCTAGTTGGTGGTAATCCCTTAAGGAGTTCTTTGGTAAATACTTCTTCAAATTCCTATAATAACTTAACAAAAGAACTACGAAGGAATAGGTCAAGAGTGTTAGTAACAAAAAGAGACTCTTTAAAAAGAAGTAAGACCACAGGCTCATTTGCATTAATAACTTTAATCACTTCTCTCTCTTATGCATAAAATTTCTTTTTGACTTTTCCTTCTCTCTTGTTTCTCCACTCCATTCTTTATATCTCTCTCTCCCTTTTTTCTTTTTCTTTTAAATATTTTTTTTCATCACTTTCCTTTCCTTTTCCTTTTTGAGTTTCATAAACTTGTTTTGAGGTCAGGGGTACAAGGGTGACCTTTTATGGTCATGTACAAAAATATATGTGTTCTTGTAACCATCATATACCACTTTACAATCAAATTTCCAGGTACACTCCAAAAGGATGTGACTAGTTTGCATGGGAACTATATCACATAAAACATCATCTTTGTACTTTCCAACGAAGAATATTACCAATACTTGCTTAGTGTCTCTTACCTTCCCACAATCATTCAACTATTGCAATTCATAGGGATTATAATGTCAATTTCTGCACAAGAGTAATACTAGCTACATTAGTACAACTTTCACCATCAATAATTAAATTACATACCTTACCATTGACAAAACATCTTGTATGGAAAATATTTTTCCTTTGCTCCTTATTGTCATATTCCTTAACTTGCAAGTTCAATGCTTTTCTAATCACAAGGGCTTCTCTATCTACAAGATTTCAATGCATTTTTCTTCATCACCATTTTCAAGAGGTGGCATGGAGTCATCGCTTTCACTATTATTATCCAATTCTTCATCTTTGATCATCATTGTTTGATTATTTGGACATTGATGTGATGGATGTCCAAGTCCTATACAATTCAAACAAATAATATCTCTACTTCTTTTCGGGGGTTTAATGAATTTACCTTTGTCCTTTTTTAATGGGTGCCTTATCTTCTCTCCTCAATTGGTCTTAAATAAATTGGAATGGTTAAATGAAGGTTCGGTTATCTCCCTTCTTTTGAGTTATTTTTCTAACTTTACTGCCATATGAAGCATTTCTTCCAAATCTTTCTAATAATGGAGTTCCACCACATTAGCAATATCTCGATTTAATCCTTGTAGGAATCTTGCCATTATAGCTTCACTATCCTTCACAATATTGGCTCGAATCATGGCCATCTCCATTTCTTTGTAATAGTCCTCTACACTTTTGTTCTCTTGGGTATGTGCTTCGAGCTTTTGATAAAGATCCCTATAGCAATGTGAAGGAGCAAATATTTTTCTCATTATTTTCTTTAAATTATCCTAAGTTTCAATAAGATCTTCATAATTTCTCTTCCTTTATTTAATTAGTTGATCCTGCCAATTATAGCATAATAAGAAAATTCAACAACAGCTAATTTTACCTTTTTCTCTTTTTAGTAGTGGCAGTCAAATATCAATTCAACTTTTTTCTCCTATTCCAAATATGCTTCGGGGTCATTTTTCCTTTGGAATGACAAAAATTTCATTTTGAAAGAGCCAATGTTGGCATCTTCCTTATCCTCTGCCTTGGTTTACCTCCATGCCTTCTTATGTCTACTTCTTCAATTCATTCTCCTTATTATCTCCAATTTCTTCTTCCCTTCTATGGGTTCCCCTCCTAGTAGTCCAAAGAGAATTGTTGGCTCCTCTAAGTTGTGCACTTTCCATTCGATCTAATCTACTATTCAAAAATGTAAGTTTTCTTCGGATTTGCTCCAACGCAGTTTGAAAGCTCATCTCCTCTTTAGAAGATTCGATTTACTCTTGTTTCTTAGAATTGTTTCTTTGTTCCTATGATATGTTTATTTCTGCAAGAATTGTTAGTTAAAATATTTCCTCACACACATAAATTCACGTATTTACATTAAAAAAGATGTTACTTCTCTCATGTATGTGTTGTTTTACTGGCTTTTTAATAATAATCTTACCTTTATTCTTTTACCATTCTAGTTCGTTCTTTAGCTTCCTAGGAGGACTAAGGGCAAGATTGTGAGTTTAAGAGAAGAAAGAAAAGAAGAGAAATCTTAAATTACGAGGAAAAAAGAAGAGAAAAGAAGGTGGAGCGATTTAAGTTTAATGCTATTTGGGAGATTACAAGAGAAAAGAAAGGAAAGTGAAAGAAAATTATTACAAAAAGTTATTTTACAGAAGTATCATTCTCAACTTTTACTTATTTGTTAGGATATAATAGTCAATAAAAATTTTATTACCCATCTTTGATGGGCAGTTTGGCCATTTAGAAGAACAACCAACCATCTGTTTGTTTCTTCCCAACTTTGGGAAGAAGCTTTTCTTACTGTAGCATTTCATCCATCATTCTACTTCTTTCCATTTCTTTCCTCCAAAATATGCGAAAAAGGAAGAGTGAAAAGCACTTCTCTCCAAACCCCCCTTTTTTTCTACACAAATCTCTCCATCCAAACCAAGCCTAAATGCTTAGAAAAATCATTGAAAGAATGACACACCCAAGTATGTAATTGAGCAATGCCTAAATAGTTCTAAGAATCAAGAGTAGGAATTGACTTGCCAAGATAATGACTAACAAATGAAGTCTAAGTACTAAACAATCAACCAAGTATCTCAAGATAGGATTTTTTTTTTTTTTTGTGTAATTAAAAGAATGCTTTTTTTTTTTTTTTTTTGACAAGGAATCAATTTTTTTTTTTGAAGAATCAAGAATGAATAATAATGAAAAGATAGAACTTGGATTGGGGAGCCTTAGCTCTGATACTATGATAATGTGAAACCTCACAAGCCAAAGGCTTATAAATCCACGGTCGATCAAGATAGGGCTAATTTTTTCAAGTCACAAGTTGATTTGATCAACCTTAAACCTCTAGACCAATAGAACTAGAGACTCTTGGCAGAACCACGAACCTTGCAAGCAAAACACTACAAGACCCTAGGTAATGTCACTCAAAGGATGATTAATCCTTCATTACGAAAGAGATATCTTAGTCCACTAAGGAACTCAAGAAAGAACTTTCACAAATAGAATAAAAACTCACAGTTATATTAATGAATAAAATATGTTATTACAATAGTTGGAAGTCTTTATATAGAGTTAAGCTTCTTGGAAAATAAGAAATTACTAAAATATGATAATTAGCTAAATCGATTAGGAAATTAGAATAATTATCTAAAGTGATTAAGAAACTAGAATAATTACCTAAAGAGATTAGGACTAAAATAAATACCTAAAGAAAATGAAAATACTCAAATATAACAATTTCCCAGAGGAATAGGACTTAAAAGTAGTAACAAAATATTGACAAATATTGCTGTGATATACAGAATATCGTTAGAATATTCCTTGTAATCCCTTGGGATGCTTACAAGCTACACTTCTCTTTGAGCTCTCCAATGTCCAAAATAAAGATGTTTAACGATATATGGGTCTTTTGGAAACCTCCAATATCTTCAATGGATAGCTCTTGTCACCAATTTGACATAAAGCCGTGTAAAGCATCCTTAAAACTGTTGGCTCTCAATATAGTAATTAGTTCGCTAGGTAATTGTAATAGATCATTGGCCTTGAGATGACTGGATTCGTATCACTTGGTATCTTAATAGTAGCTGTTTTAAGCACATGATAGGCATACTCCATGGAATGTTAAGGTTAGATATGACTATCAAAACTACTTGTATTGCATGTCAACATGGAAACAAGAAGAAATCCTCACACAAGATAGTACAAAAGATAGTGACTTCAACAACATCTATTGTCAATATTTAGCAGTAGATTAACAATCAGGAAGTTGTTGCTACTTTTCTTGATTAATAATGATAGTTTGGCCTTCTTTGCTACAAAAAATGGGGATAGCAAAGGTAAGGTTGAAATGCACGGTAGCAAACACACAAGGATACTGTTGCTCTATTGCAAACTCCTATATAAACAAGCCTATAGAACTTTGATGAATGAGGTGAGAAGAGTCTAAAAGATTTATTTAGAGAAATGACAGAGTAATAGAGAGGGTTTTTATGAATATATTTTGAAAGTATTGATGCATACATATTTGAAAATATTTTCTAGTACTTTTTTTCAAAGTATCCTTCAGTGACTGCTTCAACAATCATTATCTTCTTGAAGGACTTGAATAATTCTTCTTCAAATCAAATACTTTTTTAGTGGAAAGGATCCTTGGAGTTAAACAAAGACTTGCTGTGTTGTCGTAACGAAGATTGAAGAGAGTTCAATCGAGGTAGTTGGGTCTAACAAAAGTCTTCATAGAGTTTGAGAAAGAACATTGGTGTGGTATTCTGTTAAAGTCTATTAGGGATCACTTGGTAAATTTAAATAAGTGTTTTCTTTGTAACTTTTGTGAAAGTTCAGTGGATCTTTTTATTGGTCTAAAACATGTAAATTTAGGCTTGTTGATAGTCAAATTACGTTAATAATTTACTGTGTCTTTTGAATTTTTATTTCTGCCTATCATACTAACATAACTACAATAGGAAAGTTTAACAAAACGCAAGAGATTGACAAACCAAACTGCATAGTATCCTCAATCCATAATAGTAAAATTGAATGTTGTTAACAATATTACAGCTTTCAGGGTTGGTGTTCCTCATCCATTGGAACAAAATTCCCAAGCTTTGTTACTTTTGCAATTAAGGTTGCTTCCCTAACCATCTTGAAACTGATGGAGAACTGAGACCTTTCCTTTTTGCCTTATTTATTCTTAAATGATAAACAAAGAATTTAATAATAATGCTTGAAGCAAAAAATTTCCAAGGACAAATTCCATAGATTGGGAGAAGATGGGAGAGAATAGAGTTCGAGAGAGAAAATTATTTGTTTGGGATTAGAAAAAAGATGCGATTCCATGATTGTGTTTTGAATTCAAAAGCAATGAAGTGATAGAGGAGAGACTGGCTAGACAAACATTTTTACTTAAAAAATACTTTGGTGATATAGTCACCCTAAATATATTTTTATTTAAATGACTACAATTAATTTGCATTTAATATATATGTGTTTCACATAGTTGTTATTATTAATCTATTAAACTAATATTTAATAGGAATAAGATGATAACCTACATATATTCAAATATTCTCTTAAGACATTTTTTGGGAGTAGTACGCAAGGATTCATACACTTTACAATAAAGGCAAGGCAAAGAAGATGAGATTGCACCAATCTAAGACCATCATATATAGTAGGAAGTACTTTACCCGTAGTTGCAAAGCACCGGTAACATGTTTATGAAGATATCCGCCCATGGTCTTGCCACTACAACAAAAAATGGCTTTTGTGACATAGTTTTAATGACACATTTTTTTGTATGTTAAAATAAATATTTATTATGATTTTACTATTCAACACATATTACAAATATAGTTCAATAATGTAATTTTAAAATAATCTAAAATTAAATGTAAAAACAAATATATATATAATAACATTTATTATATGTCATAATTATAGTATAATATTTCTCAGAAAAAAAACCTTAATTTGTAATATTATTTATAGGTAGAAGAAAAAGATACGTTGTTGCAAAAAAACTTAGCCAAAATCTTGACACAAGATATGAGCCAGGAAAAAATGCGCTAATATTATACAGTATGAACTGCCAAAATTTAGCCAAAATTTGCCTACGTTTTTTTCGCACCAAAACTCCCTTCCTTTTCTTCTTCACGGCATCGTTCTTCTGCTGCCCGATTCCAACCTTAAACCATCAGCAGCTTCTCTGTTTGGCTTTTTTTTTTTTTTTGCACCAAAACTCCTTTCCCTTTCTTCTCCACCGGCATCGTTCTTTTGCTGCCCGATTCCAGCCTTAAACCACCGGCGGCTTCTCTGTTTGGCTTTTTTTTTGGCATAAAAACTCCTTTCCCTTTCTTCTTCACCGGCATCGTTCTTCTGCGACCCTATTCCAGCCTTAAACCACTGGGCAGCTTCTCTGTTTGGCTAATTTTTTTTCACACCAAAACTCCCTTCCCTTTCTTCTTCACCGGTATCATTCTTCTGCTGCCCTATTGCAGCCTTAAACCACTGGGCGGCTTCTCTGTTTAGCCTCAGACTACGGGTAAGATGCGTGTGCATCTGGTGGCGTTCAGGTTGGTTGCTGAATTCTCCTTTGGCAAGGTCGGTGTGTTCTTATGCCAGTTCATCTCTAGGTCCTGAGGAGCCTATTTTTCAAGGTTTGGGTTCTCTTCTCTGTTCTCTACTCTCTTTTTCAAGGGCTAAAGTAGTCTTTACTTTCCCCGATTCTGCATTGTCATTTTGAACTGGCCCACTCTATTGCTGCCGGTTCTACTGTTGCGATTCAAAATCAGCCATATGGGAAAATCTACTCTCTACTTTCCCCGATTTTGCATTCTGATATATATATATATATATTTTAATCCTTACGGATTTTGGAAATTGAAGTGCAATTTTGTACAAGGAAACCCATTTAGTGTTACTGATAATGTACTTTGTTTCCCTCCTTGATTCCCCTTGCCCTATCTTTTGTACATACTTGGCATGGTGGAATTGCAGATTGTAAGGTTGTTGATTAGTCTTTCTCGGTTAATTCTGATAGGTTAGTTTGTCTAACGACAATTTTTTCTATAATAACTTTGGATTGAAAAAGTTTTGGGATATTTGCAACTTTTGTATGTGCTTTGTGTATGTTTTTCATGTTATGTGGAGTTGTTGGAGGCAAAGGAATGGGGTTCCTTTTGGCATTGCTCCTGTACTTTGGGAAAAATAAGCTTTATATTAAAGTTGTAGCATATGCTGTATGAATTTTGTATAATAGCATATGCTGTAGGAATTTTCTGTGTATGAATAGCTTTACTACTTCATGTCTAGGCAGTAATATTTTGGGCAGTAATATATCCTTAAGCTATTTCTTTACAATGATTGGCAAGTAATATTGTGTTATTTGACTTCAAATAGAGCTTCTTGTTATTGGAATATAGAGCTTTATCACTTTAGTGTGCATTTCTGCCATTCTCGCTAACTAGAATAGACATTTTGCCTAGCTCTTGAGTTTTGAATTTGTAAAGAAAAGTCATGATTTACTGCTATAGCATTCAACCACTTTTCGTATATCAGACCATCTAAGTCAATAGTTACCTTATTTTGCATTGTAAAATACTGAGTTTGGACTTATACAACTAGTTCTTATTAGGTTCTTCATCTTATGTTTTGAATTTGTGACCTAACTTATGGTTGAATGAGTCTTTGGAGTGGATTTTCATCTTTTGTTTCCCTACCATAAGCAATTTCTTACTGAGCTAGGATAATGTTTTATCATTTTGTGGTTGATGGCATGTGTTTGTTTGTCATGTTTCTATTTTACTTACTTTAATGCTCTGACCAAAAGACAAAAGTATTGCTATGTATGTGAAGATTAACAACCTATTAAGTTTGTATCACTAGTTTCTATGGTTTCTTTATTGTTTTTAATAGGTTACCTTACTGTTTTGCAAGGATTTGTGAAATTTTATTTGTTTGAGGTTGAATAAATTTTCTTCCTTTTTTAGTTGTTAGAGAAATTAATTTTGAAATCCTTTTGCTATAGTATTTGATTCATCTTTCTATTGAAATGGTAGTAAAAATAAAGAATACAGAACGTTTGTCTTACAGAATGATTGTTCTTTGTTCATCTCCTTCCTTTTTTGAAAAAAATCATCCTCTTGTGCAATTTCCCAAATTTAAACTATCAACTACAATAGTAGATAGGAATTATTTAACATTTTAACAATTTTAAAGATGAAGTAATGTGTTTGTTCTTTTTTTTTTTTTTTTTTTTGCCTCTTTGCTTGTATTTGGTTTTCAGCTTTCTATAATGGATAAACGATGGATGAATCTGCCAAGAAATAATCCTAAGTATGAAGAAGGAGTTGAATACTTCTTGAGCTTTGCCTTTGCCAATTTAGCTATAAATGGGAGGATTTCATGCCCATGTAGAGATTGCAATATGAGAATAGTGGTTTCTAGGCAGGAAGCCAAAGAACACTTAATTGTTAGAGGTTTTATTAAAGGGTACATACACTGGGTTGCGCACGTGAACTTATACTAATCCATCAACAATTAATTTACATTTGAATATAGATAGCCAGTCTAACAACGTTAACAATATTGAACGGTCAGAAGAGATAGGAGGGTTGGATGACATGGAAAGATTGCTGCATGACATATTTGGAGTCACAAGAACAGATCATGTGGAGGGTGATAACATAGATTTTGGAGATGAATTGCCTAACAAGGAGGCTGAAAGGTTTGATAAACTTTTAGATGATTCTCAACAAGATCTGTATTTAGGATGTAAAAAATTCTCAAAACTTTCTTTCATTATTCGTTTGTTTTATCTCAAGTGTAGTGGTAAGTGAAGTGATAAATCCTTTAACATGCTTCTTGATTTGTTGCGAGAAGAATTCCTTGAGGCATTTTCAAACTTACCTAAAAATATATATGAAGCTAATAGATTGATGAAGCAATTAGGCATTGGCTATGAGAAAATAGATGCATGTCCCAACGATTGCATTATTTATTGGAGGGATAAAGAGAGTTGGAAGGAATGCAAGACATGTAGTCATCTTAGATGGCAATTATCTGAAAAAGATCCCATAGGTGAGAAGAGAAAAATTCCTTACAAGGTATGTGGCATTTTCCACTAAAGTCTAGATTACAAAGGTTATTTATGTCGCAAAAAATTGCTGCCAATATGAAATGGCATAGTGAATGCCGCACAAAAGATGGATATATGTGACACCCAACTGATTCCCGTTCTTAGAAGTCTTTTGATCATCAATATCCTGAATTCAGTGAAGAGCTTAGAAATGTTAGATTAGGTTTGGCATCTGATGGATTTAATCCATTTCAAAATATGAGTGTATCTCATAGTACATAACCTGTTGTATTAATACATTATAATTTGCCACCATGGATGTGTATGAAGCAATCGTATTTCATGTTATCATTGTTGATACTAAAAAACATTGATGTCTACTTGCAACCTTTAATTGCTAAATTGAAAGAGCTATGGGATGTTGGGGTGAAGACCTATGATGTGTCCATAAATCAAAACTTCCAAATGCGTGTAGCATTACTTTGAACAATTAGCGATTTTCCTGG
Source organism: Voacanga thouarsii (assembly GCA_026120185.1). Taxonomy (NCBI): domain Eukaryota; kingdom Viridiplantae; phylum Streptophyta; class Magnoliopsida; order Gentianales; family Apocynaceae; genus Voacanga; species Voacanga thouarsii. The sequence goes on from JANUWF010001993.1 coordinate 190,615, forward strand.
TTATGCCACTTTATCAGGATGAAATACAAAAGGGGAACTTGCATGTCTAATTTGTCACAAACACACCCATTCTTTGTGGTTAAAAAATGGTGGAAAGCATTGTTACATGGGACATCAAAATTTTTTTGACCAATCATCCTTATCGAAGAGATGGTAGATCTTTTGATGGTAAGGTAGAGCATGTGAGACCTCCACCTATACTTACTGGTTCAATGGTGGTCGAGAAGTTATAAAATTTTTCCATAAAGTTTAGAAAATTAGTCAAGGACAATGAAAAGTTGCCTTTTAATTGGAAGAAGAAAAGTATTTTCTTTGATTTATCGTATTAGGAATGGAACATTATACGCCACAATCTTGATTCGGTGCATATTGAGAAGAATGTTTGTGACAATATCATTAATACTTTGTTAGATGGGGATAAATCAAAAGATAATGCTAAGTCTAGACTTGACTTAGTTGAAATGGGTATAAGACCAGATTTACATCCTATTCAAAGGGAAAATGAAAAAGTTTTCTTGCCTCCTGCTTTATATACATTAAACAAGAAAGAGAAGTATAATGTCTGTAAAGTGCTGAAGAAAGTGAAAGTTCTAGATGGATACTCTTCTAATGTTTCACGTTGTGTGCAACTTAAGCCACCAAAGATATCTGGCCTCAGAAGTCATGACAATCATATTTTGATGCAACAACTGATGCCAATAACTTTGAGGAAATCTTTACGTAGATCTGTGTGGTCTCTACTTATTAGATTAAGTCATTTTTTCTGAATGTTGTGCCCTAAAGAGATTTTTCCTCAAGATGTGGTTCAACTTGAAAAGGACATCATTATTATACTATGCCAACTAGAAAAGGTTTTCCCTCCTTCTTTTTTTGATGTGATGGTGCATTTAACTGTACATCTAGCAAGAGAGGTGAAATTAGGTAGGCCTGTTCATTATCGTTGGATGTATCCTATTGAAAGGTAATTATTTTATATTTTCTCAAATACTAATTAATAAGTACTCGATGAATTTCTAAATTTGTATATTTCTAACACTTTTTTTATGTTTACAAAATAGATATTTGGGTACATTGAAATCTTATGTTCGCAATAGAAGTAGACCAGAGTGGTGTATTGCTGAAGGATATGTGGTAGAGGAATGCTTGTAATTTTGTTCATTGTAACTAGCAAATTATGTTGAGACTAGATTCAATTGATCCAGTAGAAATGAAGATGTTTCTGACAATCCATGTCATATTGGATTGGATGTATTCTCAGAAATAGGTCGTCCTTTGGGAGCTGCAATTCCAACTAAGTTTGATGATGACACACTTAAAAAGGCACACTAGTGTGTGCTTTTCAATTGTGATAACCTTAGGCCTTTTATTGAGTAAGTATGTACAAGTCTAACTATTATTTTACCATAGGAAAATTCTACATGATTTAAAACCTGTAATTTAATTTAATTATGTAGTAAACATCTTAAGTTGGTTGAAGAGCAGCATCCTCGTACTTCAAGGCATGTAATTGGGCGCGTTCATAGTGAAAATTTCGCATCATGGTTGGCGAAACATGTAAGTTGATTTGATTTATTCCATTCAACATGGACCTATGAAGATGCCCCTAATTTATTTGTGATCTGTAGGTTGAGGAAGAGGAACTTTCTGGTTGTGTTTCATTCATAGAATTGGCTTCCTTAAATGGTATAAGAGCCTCCTTACGCCCCACGTCTTAGGTTCGATTCTCGCCAAGCGCTAACGCACTTAGCCAAGTGCCAACGGGGATAATGACCCCAACGGTGCGGGTTAGAGTGGCAACGGTGTGGGTTAGAGTTGTGCAACGAAGCGTGGTGGGACAAGTAAGTAGATTCTGAGCCTCTCCCCTGACAACTAGCTAGAGGACCGAATTGTATAGGGTTGTAGTACGACAAATACGTTGTGAATGGCTTTTGATTCCATGTAAGAGAAGTGGAGCATAAAAGGAAAACACAAAATAGTGGGGTTGGTGTGTAAGCAACAACCTCAAGTTTTGCAAGCACAAGAGACCAACATCTAATTTTGGGAGATGTAGATTATTATAGAACTTTGACAAGGGTTGTTAAGCTAATTTATGGAGGTGATCAATGAGTTATGTTGTTTGACTGTGAGTGGGTTTCAAGAGGTAAAAGGCTTAAACAAGATGAAGATGGATTTGTTTTGGCTAATTTTTCGAGGGTGTAACCCCATAACAAACCTTTTATTCTTGGATCGCAAGCATCACAAGTTTTTTATGTGGAAGATCTAGATGAAAGTGGATGGTGCGTTGTTGTCACTACAAATCCTAAATGGCTGATACTGAGATGTATTTGCAAAGCGAGTTAGGGAATCACCAATCTCATGATGGAGATGAAGAACACAATTGGGTCCGAATGGAAGCTGAAGGAGTTGAAGTTAACAATCCAAATATTTGATGTTTCCAACTTATTGGTCAATTTTGAATATTTTGAACACTTGTTTCTATAGTATTTCTCTCCTTTTGTAATTTTTTTAAATGAAAACTAATGTTCTGGAGCTATGAAATTAATGTTGTTCATTTTACTAGTATTTCTTTCTTTTGGTATTTTAATCTTTCAATTTTATATTTGATTTGATAAGTTTATGAATTTCCAATGTTCCATAAATGCTAATATTTTCCGTTCACTTGTATTGTAGGTATGACCCCTAGAACTCGGGGAGGTATGGCTCCCAAAACTCGAGAAACAAGACAAAGAAGAAATTACAACACAACATATAAGATCTTATCTGTTGAAAATAGAAATGTAGATGGGGTAAACGAATGGGCCAATGAAGAGGTAGATGAAGACATGCAACTTGACACTGATAATAGTAATAGGCTTTATATATTTATGTCTATGGTTCATGGATATGTTAAAAAATTTAGTGGTGCAAAAGTTGAATGTTGAAGTATATGCATGGCAATAAATTTTGTTTACTTGCATATAGGTATGACTCCTGCAATTCAAATACGAAGAAGGCAAGAAAGGAATGACGTGCCAACAGATGTCTCTAATGTTGAAAATCAAAATGAAGATGGGATAAATGAAGGGACCAGTCAGGAGGTGTAGGTGGAAATGCCACTTGACAGTGATGATGGTAATAAGAATTTGCATCTTTATGTGTATGTTACTGTTTCGAACATCCTGGTTAACTTTGCACAATTTGCTATAGATTTCAGATATTGAGTAGTGATTTTCTATTTTCAATGTGGGTTAGTTGAGATTTTCTACAATTTTCTTGAAAACTTCTAATGTTTAACACAAGTGCTTCCCTCTACATACTTAGGGTGGAATGGACCTGTAGCAATTGATGGGATTGATGGTAATTAAAAAGCATGTTGTTTGATATGTAACCTTACAAATAATGAATGCGCCTTGGAAAAAAATTGTATTAGTCTGCTAAATGTTTACTTTTTTTCACTCACAATAGGATGATTTTTTTCCCTATTGTTTACCTTTTACAAGCCTTTGTATCTGACCATGATAAGATATACCATGATGGCCTTTCATACCAAGGAGCTAGTTGCCCAGTATTGCTGCATTTTCTTTTGATCCTTTTTCATTGTTCTTAAGAAGCAAGCTAAAAGTAGTTTCTCCTATACAGATAATATATATTTGATTTACTTTATGTATCTGGTTATCAATGTTATGGATGTGCGGCCTATTTCCGTTATGGTTCTGTGTTTTTTAGCTTGAGGAATATGGTATGGAAGCACTTTAACACTTACTGAAAATGCATAAAGAATTTTACTAGGCTCCAAATTTTTGTAACATCTCTTGTCCAGAATTTATCATCGTTTTGCTTTGGATTGGGTTTCCGTTGTGGTTCTGTCTTTAGCTGAGTTTGTATTCGTTGTGGTGATGGTAGAGTCCTTCATTTGGTTTTTGGGTTTCTCCCCTCTTTTCTTGGAGATATGTATATAGCAAATGCACATGTCATACTGGGAACAATGTGTGCATTTGCTGACTTTTTAGATTTTATACACTTGCTTTTCCTGTTAGTGTTGTGCCCTAGAGGCAATCACTTGTACCATGTATATTGCATATTAAATTAATAAGAGGCATTCTTTATCTTTCAGTTTGATTGTTATATCTAAATATGTGTACAAACCGTTAGATAAAGTCCCTAGTACAACACAGTGTTAAAGAAATCATGATAGAGACCACGATGTGAGATTCCTACTACACTATGCAGTGTTTGTACTTAAATAATCCCCAGTCATAGTATTAATAAGATGGGACATTATTAATACACCAAGACTGGCACATGTTATATCTCTTGATTAGATCAAGCGGTGGTTCTCATATCCGTAGGTATTGGGATACTCAGGATTAACGTGTGGATGCTTGTTTTGAAACAAGTTCATTGGATGACCTAGCTACGAGATAATTACTTGGATAACTATTTAGTGCCAGTGATAGAATCTCATTATAGCAAGTGTGCAAGTATCCTTAGACTTGAGATCTCCAAGGTACTTTGTTTATCGAGCGTTGTACTTTGATTCTAATATTTGGAGTCTTATCTAGGACCGCCTATGGGATGGATATTGGGTACAACGTAAAGTAAACGAAAGTAGTTGAGAGGGTCAATAAAGGATTCACCACTCCTAATAGTAGGAGAGTATATCTCAAGGCCACTTGTAGAAATCATTACTCATGAAGTCCTTGGCCAAGGCGACTATGTGATGGAAATGATTCCAATTGATACACATATTGAGTAATGGATTTCTTGAACAAGTACTAAAATATTCGGGCCAGAATTAATAATATTCTGGAGGGAGTTGGCACTAATTCCATGCTCTAGACCGAATGAGATATTGTATGTTGAACGGAGTTTATTGCACTGATAATTTGCTATTGAAAGGTTCATATCAAGCCACTTGACTTTCTGGATTTTTGGGTGGTCAAGAGTCATTGCTAGATGTCGCTCTTGACTAAATATGAATTTATTAATTAGAGAATTAATAAATTTAATCCTTTATTTTATTAAGGATTATTAATTCTAATATTGTTAGAATTAATTCATATTATGCTACCAATAAGACCAGAAAACCTAATGGGTCACACACAATAAATGTTTGAATGCTAGAGTATATTATTTGATAATATTGTGGGGTTGATTAAGAGAAGGGAATATATTTATAGGTGAATTATAAGTTTGTTATAATTCATGGGACCTAATTGTAATTAAGTAAACTTCAAGGACCAATTTATTGACAATTGGACGTTGAAGGACTAAGTTGCAATTTATGGTAATTATAAATCTATAAATATAAGGAAACGGTTTCCTTAGGGTTAGACACAGACCATTCACGCAATAACAAAGAAACCGTTTCTCTGCCTTTTTCTTGATCAAACCCTAGCCGTCTCTCTTCTTGATCAAAACCCTAGCCTCCCGAATTCTACTAGCATAGAATTGTGAGATTGTGAGTATTCAACATTGTGTGGATTATCATTAGAGGGAGTTCTTTCTTGGACTTCAGTTGAGCTGCAGTGAACGGTTTTTGGATAATCTGGATTGCGTCTGCATTCTTGTTTCTGAAATTTTTGAATTCCGGCTTCACGAGGTAATAAACGCAATCTTCTCCTTTTCCCCGTTTCTATTGCAAACCCATGATCCATGGCTTGGATTTCTTTTTGTTTTCCGCTGCGCTTAATCTGATTATGCATGATAGAAATCCTACAGTGGTATCAGAGCCTATGGGTTTGGGTTTTAATGGGATGTTTTATTGCTTTGAATTGTTCAAGCATGTAAATTGCCTGATTACAGCATGTTAATTGTATGATCATGTCTGCTGGTTTGTATGTAATCGTCTGGGTTTTGTTTTGAATAATCTGGGTTGCAGAAATCATTTCTGCGTTGTGGGTTTTATGCTTTTGAAAATATTGCAGAATGGTTCTACGTCTGTGTTCAGGTTTTGGCTTCAGTTGATGTTCATCCTGTAATTAAGCCTTCCGTTTAACAATTTGGATTGTTAAATTGATTGTGAGAATGATCACAATGGTTTGTTAATAAAGATTAACAAAGGTCAACGTAAAAAACTGGTTTTGATTGATCTTGGAACGGCCCCGAACTGAGCAAAAAATTTCCAGAAAATCCAAGCCGCACGTGGTGGTTACTGTTCGTTTAAAAAAAAAAAAAAAGGTTCTGGAATAGAATTTTGAAAGGGAAAATCTCATTTGATGAGAGGTGGTAAAATAAAAATTTTTCCAAGGGACCGCCGTTATCGTTGCGTGTCGGGACCCAGAAGCATTTTCTCAAAATTAGTTTTGAGACAATCAATTTTATTTTTCAAAATAGTGATTTTGAAAATTTAAAATTAATGTATTTTTCTTAAATGTTGATTTTAGAATTTGTTTTATTTTCCCAAAATACTGATTTTTGAATAATAAAAGTATATGTTTATTTTGTTTAAGCATAGTTAATGGCATGGTGGATGGTTATGGACTAAAACAAATTATATCTGTTCATACATTTTTTTACCACATTGTTTTAATGAAATAGGGCCTGCGTGTCCTGCCTTCTCTCAAATTCTGATGTAATTCTCTTCTCATCTAACTCCCCTCGAATGTAACTCGAGGTTTCTCCTTTTAGGAAATTATGTAATTAGATTATATAGGTTAGATTGAGGTAGAATTTTATTTTCAAGATTTTGAAGATGGCGTTCAAAATAAGGCGAGATGGTAAGACCCTCTACCTGTATCATGCATGAACACATAGGGTTGACCATATTAATTTCCTTGGTGGCTCGAGGAAATTAATTTAGAAAGTCCATAACCATGCCACGTAATTGTTTATTACCATGTTTATCAATTTATGCTGCTTATTGATAAATTGTATGCATGCCTAACAATGAGACCACTAAAAGGAATAAATCCCTCAAATAATATTAAATCTAATGCCTTCCATTAATATAGTGAGAACGAGAGCTCTTTTTCGAGACCAGGTTGTTGGGCAAACCCAAGCCTACTTGACATCGAGTATGTTCAAGCTATAGAATTTAAATTCATGTTAATAGGTTGGATTTAACTAATTTCTTTATCCCGGTTGGGCTAACCCAAGCATAAAGAAAATTAGAGGCAAAGTTGGGCTAGTATTTGATACTTTAATGATTAAAAGATGTTAATCACCTAATGATTCAGTAGTTACTTTTTGACGTAATTGGTATTGGATACCTACCACTGAACTTAAGAGTGGCTTGTTGGGCTAACCCAAGGTTATTCTTAAGAAATTTGGATACTGATTCACTAAGAAAGTTTCCAATGGGCTTTCCCAAGTCAATAGTGAGGGCTATTGGTTTGAGTAAAATAGTGGAATAATTATGCGCTTAATTAAAGACCTAATTAATTGCATTGCATTTGCATATACATGTTCTAATAATTCTATCTTTACATCTAGGTCATTTGCATCATGTCGACAAACCTAAACTTGCGTAGCATCTTGGAAACAAACAAGCTCACTGAATCAAACTATTTGGACTAGTATAGAAACTTGAGAATCATTCTCAAGTCAGAAAAGTTGCTCTACGTGCTAGAAGCTCCTATTCCGCCACCTCCAGCTCAAGATGCTCCTGCTGAAGAGCATGCTGTCCACAAGAAGCACAAAGAAGATAGCGACACAGCATCTTGTATCATGCTGGCGTCAATGTCTCCTGAGCTGCAAAAACAGCATGAGCATATGGATGCTCAATCAATGATCCTCTATCTTAGAGAGTTGTTTGATAAACAAGCTAGAACAGAGAGATATGAGATCTCTAAATAACTGTTCCGTGCTAAGATGGTTGAGGGTGCTTCAGTGGCCACTCATGGGCTGCAGATGTTGGGCTACATTGAAAAACTTAGGTCTCTTAGGTTCGTAATGGATCATGACTTAAGTATTGACTTAATTCTACAATCATTACCAAGTAGTTTTTCGCAGTTTGTGTCAACTACCACATGAATAATGTTGAGACCACAATACCTGACTAATCAATCTGCTTAAGACTGCTAAGTCCTCTATGAAAAAGGATGATAAGGCAATCTTGTTAGTAGGTTCTTCATCTTCTAAGAAAAAGGTTTCTAAGAAGAAGAAGAAGAACACTCCTACTAAGCCCAAATGAGGTGTCAAGAAGAAGGAGGCTGCCCCTAAAGGCCCATGTCATCATTGTGGTAAAATTGGCCATTGGAGGCGTAATTACAAGGCCTACTTGGAGACTGTGAAGGAAAAGAAGGAGAAGGAGAAGCTTGCAAGCACTTCTACTTCTAATCCTAGTATGTTTATGATTGAGATTAATACTGCCTTTAATAATGAGAAATGGGTATTGGATACCGGTTGTGGATCTCATTTTTGCAATAATTTGCAGGGACTAAAGGACAGTAGAAGGTTAGAGAAAGGTGACGTGGACCTACGAGCTGCAAATGGAATAAAGGTTGCTGCACTAGCTGTGGGGACTTATCATCTCAATCTACCTTCTGGATTAGTTTTAGAACTACAAAACTGTTATTTTGTACCAGTTTTGTTGAAAAATATTATCTCAGTTGCTTGTTTAGACTTATTTGGATTTCATTTAAGTTTTAAGAATAAATGTTGTTCTTTCTCATTAAATGATATTTATTAAGGTTCTGCAACTTTGATCAATGGTTTATATGTTCTAGACATGTATAATCCAATTCTCAATATAAGTAAAAAGAAACATAAAAAGGATAACTTAATCTCATCTTACTTATGGCATTGTCGTTTAGGCAATGTAAATGAAAAACGCGTGTCTAAGTTATATAAATTGGGTGACTTAGGATCATTTGATTACGAATCATATGACACATGCGAATCTTGTTTACTTGAAAAAATGGCTAAAACTTCTTTTTCAAGAAAATGAGAAAGGGAAAAAGAGATTAGAACTCGTACATTCAGATGTATGTGGCCCAATGTCAATACAAGCAAGAGGAGGTTATCAATACTTCATTACCTTTATTGATGATTACTCTCGATATGGGTATTTGTATTTGATGAAATACAAATCTGAAGCCTTTGACCGTTTCAAAGACTTCAAGAATGAAGTAGAGAAACAACTTGGCAAAAGTATTAAAGCTCTTAGATCCGATCGAGGAGGTGAATACTTAAGTTAAGAGTTTCTAAGTTATCTAAGAGATAACGGAATATTATCTCAATGGACTCCACTATATACACCTCAACATAACGGTGTATCTGAGAGAAGGAATCGAACCCTTCTAGACATGGTAAGGACCATGATGGCTTTTGCAGACCTACCAAAATCGTTTTGGGGGTACGCACTGGAGACTGCTGTTTACATTTTAAACAAAGTTCCATAAAAAAACAGTTGATACCACTCCTTATGAGTTATTCTTTGGTAAGAGACCAAAGTTATCTCATTTAAGGATTTGGGGTTGCCCTGCTTTTGTTAAAAAGGTAATGTCAGACAAACTTGAAAATAAGTTTGACAAATGTTTGTTTGTTGGATATCCAAAAGAAACGTTTGGATATTACTTCTATCTTCCTTCTGAAAATAAAGTTTTTATTTCAAAACATGCTGTCTTCTTAGAGAAGGAGCACATGTTCAAAGAAGATAATGGGAGTAAGCTTGAACTTAGTGAAGTTCAAGAAGAGTAAACAAATATTGATCAACCTTCTGAACCTGTATCTATTCAAATAGATGAACCTTCTAACACACAAGAACTTCGTAGGTCAAGTAGGATACGAGTGGCACCTGAGAGATATGGATTTCTCATAAGTGACCATAATGACGTATTGCTCATAGATGACGATGAGCCTACTACTTACGAGGATGTTCTGAATAGTTCAGAATCTGACAAATGGCTCGAAGCTATGAAGTCAGAGATGGATTCCATGTATGACAACCAAATATGGACTTTGGTTGATCCACCTGAAGGAATCAAGCCTATAGGGTGTAAATGGGTTTTCAAAAAGAAAACTGACATGAATGGTAATGTGGTTACCTATAAGGCTCGCTTGGTAGCAAAAGGTTATCGTCAACGACAATGTATTGACTATGACGAAACTTTTTCACCAGTTGCGATGTTGAAATCCATAAGAATACTCCTAGCCATTGCCGCTCATTATGATTATGAGGTCTGGAAAATGGATGTGAAAACAGCTTTCCTTAATGGAAACCTGATTGAGGAAGTGTATATGACATAGCCTGAAGGTTTCATATCCGAAGATGGCACAAAGGTGTGCAAGTTGCAAAGGTCCATTTATGGACTTAAGCAAGCATCTAGGAGTTGGAATATCTGTTTTGATGAGACAATTAAAGAATTTGGTTTTATTCAAAACATGGATGAACCTTGTGTGTACAAGAAGGCTAGTGGGAGTAAAGTTGTTTTCCTATTGCTTGACATATTGCTTATAGGAAATGATGTTTCCACTCTTCAATCAGTGAAGATTTGGTTGTCCAAGATGTTCTCCATGAAAGACCTTGGAGAAGCAACCTATATTCTGGGAATAAAGATCTATAGAGATAGATCTAGAAGGTTGCTAGGTCTTTCACAGTCTACATACATAGACAAAATGCTGAAAAGGTTCAGCATGGATCAATCCAAAAGAGGATTCTTACCTATGACACATGGTGTAAGCCTTTTAAAGTCGATGTCTCCAAAGTCACAAGTTGAAAGGGATCACATGAGTAGAATTCCATATGCTTCGGCAATTGGGTTTATCATGTATGCAATGATATGTACTAGGCCCGATGTATTGTGTGCTCTTAGTTTGACGAGCAGATACCAATCTAATCCTGGAGAGGGTCACTGGGCGGCTATAAAGAATATCCTTAAGTACTTACGAAGGACTAAGGATGCATTCTTGATATATAGAGATGGTGATTTACAAGTAAGAGGGTATACTGATGCCAGCTTTCAGTCTGATAAGGACGACTTCAAATCACAATCTGGTTACGTATTTACATTAGGTGGTGGGGTAGTTAGTTGGAAGAGCTCCAAACAAGAGACTACTGCCGATTCGACTACTGAAGCAGAGTACACAGCAGCTTCTGAAGCAGCTAAAGAAGCAGTATGGATCAAGAAGTTCATCACTGAACTTGGAGTGGTGCCCAGCATTGTTGATTCGATACCTTTGTATTGTGACAACAATAGAGCCATTGCACAGGCAAAGGAACCACGATCTCATCAACGCTCCAAGCATGTACTTAGACGCTATCATCTGATTAGAGAAATCATAGATAGAGGAGATGTAAAGATAGAGAAAATTCCCACAGATCAGAACATAGCTGATCCACTCACTAAAGCTCTTTCCCAGAAGAAACATGATAAATATGTTGAGTCATTTGGTATTTGATACATGAATGATTGGCTTTAGTGTAAGTAGGAGTTTGTTAGTGTTGTGCCCTAGAGGAAATCACTTGTACCATGTATATTGCATATTAAATTAATAAGAGGCATTCTTTATCTTTCAGTTTGATTGTTATATCAAATATGTGTACAAACCGTTAGATAAAGTCCCTAGTACAACACAGTGTTAAGGAAATCATGATAGAGATCATGATGTGAGATTCCTACTACACTATGCAGTGTTTGTATTTAAATAATCTCCAGTCATAGTATTAATAAGATGGGACATTATTAATACACCAAGACTGGCACATGTTATATCTCTTGATTGGATCAAGCGATAGTTCTCATATCCGTAGGTATTGGGATACTCAGGATTAACGTGTGGATGCTTGTTTTGAAACAAGTTCATTGGATGACCTAGCTACGAGATAATCACTTGGATAACTATTTAGTGCCAGTGATAGAATCTCATTATAGCAAGTGTGCAAGTATCCTTAGACTTGAGATCTCCAAGGTACTTTGTTTATCGAGCGTTGTACTTTGATTCTAACCTTTGGAGTCTTATCTAGGACTGCCTATGTGATGGATATTGGGTACAATGTAAAGTAAACGAAAGTAGTTGAGAGGGTCAATAAAGGATTCACCACTCCTAATAGTAGGAGAGTATATCTCAAGGCCACTTGTAGAAATCATTACTCATGAAGTCCTTGGCCAAGGCGACTATGTGATGGAAATGGTTCCAATTGATACATATATCAAGTAATGGATTTCTTGAACAAGTACTAAAATATTCGGGCCAGAATTAATAATATTCTGGAGGGAGTTGGCACTAATTTCATGCTCTAAACCGAATGAGATATTGTATGTTGAAAGGAGGTTATTGCACTGATAATTTGCTATTGAAAGGTTCATGTCAAGCCACTTGACTTTCTGGACTTTTGGGTGGTCAAGAGTTATTGCTAGATGTCGCTCTTGATATGCTAAATATGAATTTATTAATTAGAGAATTAATAAATTTAATCCTTTATTTTATTAAGGATTATTAATTCTAATATTGTTAGAATTAATTCATATTATGCTACCAATAAGACCAGGAAACCTAATGGGTCACACACAATAAAGGTTTGAATGTTCAAATATATTATTTGATAATATTGTGGGGTTAATTAAGAGAAGGGAATATATTTATAGGTGAATTATAAGTTTGTTATAATTCATGGAACCTAATTGTAATTAAGTAAACTTCAAGGACCAATTTGTTGACAATTGGACGTTGAAGGACTAAGTTGCAATTTATGGTAATTATAAATCTATAAATATAAGGAAATAGTTTCCTTAGGGTTAGACACAGACCATTCACGCAATAACAGAGAAACCGTTTCTCTGCCTCTCTCTTGATCAAACCCTAGCCGTCTCTCTTCTTGATCAAAACCCTAGCCTCTCGAATTCTACTAGTATAGAATTGTGAGATTGTGAGTATTCAACCTTGTGTGGATTATCATTAGAGGTAGTTCTTTCTTGGACTTCAGTTGAGTTGCAGTGAACAGTTTTTGGATAATCTGGATCGCGCCTGCATTCTTGCTTCTGAAATTTTTGAATTCCGGCTTCACGAGGTAATAAACACAATCTTCTCATTTTTCCCGTTTCTATTGCAAACCCGTGATCCATGGCTTAGATTTCTTGTTGTTTTCCGCTGCGCTTAATCTGATTATGCATGATAGAAATCCTACATTTCCCACACAGCCTTTTGTGATATGCTATAACACCAGAGTATATAAAGTGTTTGAAACAAGAGAGTTCAAGGTAAATGGATAATCATAGACTTTGCGATTTGAATAAAGAGAAACATTTGGCTAACAATCCCAAAAAATGTGAAAAATATAGTGGCCACTTGGAAACTCCTATAGCACTAAAAATATGGAAGTTTGGGTGAACAAAGATCTTGTTAAGTAGCAAAAGTCATGATAATGTGTACTGAATTATTTATCCATGCTTCAAAAGCTCAAAAGATTTCTTTTGTTATATTTGTACAGCAATTTTCTTAAGTACTTCCCCGGTGTTATCATACTCTACAGTTTCTTGGTAGTTTATATTACTCATTTGTTCATTTAGAGATGATAATGGACGTAAATTACTTAGAGAGGTTGGAAAAGATGGTGGTGTTGACACAAATAGGAGGATTGTTTTTTCCTTCCTCCTCTCTTTCCTAACCTTCACTATATTGATGTTGCTTTCCTTTATAAGTTTCTATGAAGCTTGCTACACGTTTCAGGAATGAGTGGAAATTGGGCATGAAAGTTCTCTAATTCTTTTGGTATAAAATGTTAGCTTCATAGAAACTTATGCAATTTAGGAGTGAGTGAAAATGTTGGCTTCATATAAGTTTGAGGTTAATGCAATTGTTTGTAAAAATTTCTCCATGTTAATTTGTTTATATACATTTTTAGTTTTCTGATAATGTATTGAAGTTTTAGCTTCTGGTGGTTTAGTTTCATGAGATGTCTGTCTCTTTTCTCCTGTTTTGAAGATTATACTATGCAAAGGAGATACAAAATGTTACAGAATCTATAAACAAACTATTTTTGATAAACTATCCAAGACATTGGAACGAGAATTAGGATTGATAAATTGTTTTTGAAAGTTTTTTTGCACTTCATACTTGTCTCCCAAAGCTTGCTGCACTAAATGTATTCATGCTTTATAAGTTCTGTTGTGAATATCAATGTTAAGGCTAGGTTAGAAAATCTATGTTACTTGTGGGTTGAAAAAGACCACTATTTAACTTCTTCTGTCCATGTATACGGCAGTGGTCCTCTATCCTATTTGTTTGAGTTTTCACAGTTGATAGAGCTTGCTAAGGGAATTCTTAAGACTAATTTTAACTGGAATAGTATAAATGATAGAGATTTGAGTTTTCAGGATAAAAAGTTAGCAGTGGAGTTCTAGAACTGTTGTGTCTGAATTTGGGTATAAAAATCATATAAAAAAAAGCACATTCCCAATCAAGTTTAAATTAAAGCGTTAACTCCAAATTATATATATGAATAAGCATACTCATCATTAAGTTTAGCATAGGGTTTAAAACGAGTATCGATCCTCAAGAAATAAGTATGCATTAATCACTTTTCTTTCATTGTTTAACGGACCCAATAAAGTGAAAAAGAATAGAAAAGGAAAATAAAATAAAATAAAAGAATATATACATGTCAAGGATGGAGAATTATGTAATTCAAACCATTATTTTGACAAATATGACCTTAAAGTACTCAATCATTATCATAACTAATCATTCTCTTAGCATCATGAAGGATTAAGATAGATTCACTTCTTTTTCAATCCATGAAATCACTATCTTCTAGTCAAATTGGCACACATACTCTGTCTCAACTAATTCATCCAAAAAGATGCATTAAACACAATTCTTGATTAAATTTTCATATTCTGGCAAACTTAAAACATGAAATTAACCAATGAATCCATATTTTGGTAGACATCAATTAACCTCTAATTACCCAGTTCTTAGCAATTAACCCATTTTTCAAGTAAGTTAAGAGACAACAAATATGAAATTAATGAATTGAGATCACCATCAACCCCCTTTTTTCAAGCAAGTTAATAGAAAGAAACAAAAAATTAATCTCGTAATCAGTATAAGTAATTAAATACCAAGAATAACAGTCAATTAATCAAAAGATCAAAGTAACTCTAAAAATCATGAATATCGAAGACAATGTCAAATTACAATAAAACAATTAATACATCATTGTTCAAGAAAAGAAAACAAAGTTAAAAGAAAGCACTCATAGATAAGCCTCATTCTTCTTCCTTCGTAGACTTTGTTGTATAATCCTCCTTGATTTGATTTTCTCGAGAAAATATTGGTGATGCACTCTAAAATATATCTAAGTCTCTACATTGTGCACCCCCTTTTTTTCCTAAGGTAAATAGCCTTTATTTATAAGCTTACAAGGTTCCTAAAACAATCCTAAGTAAAGAAGAAGTAATTTCTTAAAAATCCAAAACAAAAAAGGATTAATAAAATCTCAATAAAATTCTAAATAACCACTAAGGGTCCACCGCCTTTGAATTGCGAAATTGGGCTTTGAGAATTATTTTTTGTCGTTTTGTGCTGAAGCACAATTCTTGTTGAATTGAAATTGTGGAATTTAGCTTCCAATTTGAGACGTGCGGAAGCTTCCCTTTCTTTGAATTTGCATTGAGCCGTGTGGAAGCCACCGAAGGCGCACGCCAGTTGCTGTCGAGCCATGAAGCCTTATTCTTGTTGCAATCGGCTCACTGAGCCAACAACCGAGTCTGCACCAAGCCACCGAATTTCTTTAGCTTTAGTCCTTCTACTTTTCTTTCCTTGGCCCTACCGAATGTATTGCGTTTGTCCTTTTTACTTTCCATTCCTTGGCCCACCGAACGTATTTCTTTTGTCCTTTAGTTTAGCCACGAGCCATTTAAGCCAATTGCTTCCTTTTCCTTTCCAATTTCAATTGCAATTGCTTCTCGCAAGCCTCCTACTCCGTCTTTGCATGTAGGTGAACGCCAAACTCTCGATCTTCTAGTATATGGCCTGCCTAATTCCATTTGGTGAACAATTAACAGAACTCAGGAATATTTTTTGGAGAGAGAGAAAGAGAGACATGTGTTTCTTTTTTTTTTTTTTCACAAAAAAGAGTCTGCAAAAACAACGATAATATCCAATCCTCCTATTTAACCTAAATAAAACCCTAGGTTAAACTGGACTGGGCCATTGGACTTTTAGTTTAACCTTTTGGACTAAATTAATTATTCTAATTAGAACCAACTTAATGGCCCAACAAATAATTAGTTTTCTCAACCCAAATAAACTAGTCCAATTAACAAACCTATATTAGTTTAGTCCTAGGTTAATCCCTAATTATTCAAATTGGGCTAAAACCCTGAATAATTAATTAACCCACCAAACTATTTTAATTAATTCTCTCTATCTATGGACCTTTATATTATTCTAGCTCAAAAATTAAATCAGGCTACTTAAATAAAATAAATTCTATTTAATTTAAGATCAATTCCTTGGCCCATATTTAATTAGGACTCACAGTCTATACTGGGGACCAAAAGAAACACCGCCTTGGCTACTAAAATGACCAAAATACCCTTACCATATAAATGGCTATATTTTGCATTTTAAATATTTCCTAATATCACCATAAGGAAATATTGACCCCAAGGACAATGCTGCGTTAGCAAAGTCTCCGACCTACAAGTGTAATGACTAAAATACCCATCTACACATCGCCGTACATTTAAAGAGGAATAAGTGTACTAACATCTTTCTAAATGACATCTACCATCCTTAGGCTTTTAGTCCAATAATCCACCACTTCCTGGATTGTTTCTGCCTTTCAAGGGAGTTACCCTAAAGCAAACATGTAAGTCATGCTTCCCAGGGCTCTGGAAATTTAGATCATTCAGACAACCACAACGGGCGACATATTATAGAAACTATCTTGTACAAGTCTGTCTTAACTTAACTAGTCACACATACCCAATATGCAAGTATATTGGCCCTACGATAGAACCTCAACTATAGCATATCAAAGTATATGCTTTCAGCTTCATCAAACTACCAACTCATACTTAAGTCGTAGAGTACTAGTCCACGCTGTAGCGGTAGTAGTCTAGGTTTCTACCATATAGTTCTTTCAGAAACCACTACTACAAGTCATGTTCTACGTATTCGAAATACGCTTATGTCATGAAATGAGTGGACTACTTACTGGCTAAAGGTAAGCCATTACCCACTTGAAATTCACAGCATAATAACCTAAATATGATGAGATTCCCATTCTCATCAATCAATTAAGAACAAACATTTATGTGTTAAGTAACCCGTGATCTATATCTTATTGTGAAAGACCTCTATTCAAATGGACCACTTACTTAAACACAATGGGTCTTTTCCAAATGTAATTGTGCACAAATAAAATATAAATTCACAAACAATTTTTGAAAATAAATCCTTTTATTAAAACATTCGATATTTACAAAAAAAGGGCATATTTCCCAACAATCTCCCACTTGCACTCTAAGACTATGTAAGTCCGTAGGTGCCCACCCTTATGGCGTCTAAGTATCTCTTAAAACTCTCTCAGCCAAAGGCTGCACGCATAGAAAACGAAAAATACAGGGCACACAGAGGAAGTGAAGGAAAAAAAACTGGAAAACCTAAGAACAGGGAACTCCGAACAGAGCCGGCGCGGCTCTGGCACCTCTAGCTGGCGCCGATCACGCACTGCACGAATTCCGAGGTTTAAAATTTTTTACCTCTTTTCCTCGTTCTACGAGTTGGCTGGACCGAAATGTGTGCTACTAGAATGGGTACACTAGTGGAAGCTTCTGGTGTGATTCCTGCAAGCCTCCTACTCCGTCTTTGCATGTAGGTGAATGGCAACCTCTCGATCTTCCAATATATAGTCTGCCTAATTCTGTTTGGTGAACAACTAACAGACTAAGGAACTTTTTCTGGAAAGAGAGAGAGAGACACCTGGCTTTTTTTTCAGAGAAGAAGCCGTGTCAGAGAATTAGCGTCGTTGTTTCCATCCTCCTGTTTAACCTAAATAAAACCCTAGGTTAAACTGGACTGAACCATTGGACTCTTAGTTTAACCTTTTGAGCTTAATTAATTATTCTAATTAGAACCAAATAAATAGACCAATTAATAATTAATTTTCCAGCCCAAATAAACTTGTCCAATAAATAAGCCTATATTAGTTTAGTCCTAAGTTAATCCCTAATTATTCAAACTGGGCCAAATCCCTAAATAAGTAATTAACCTACCAAACTAATTTAATTAATTCTCTCTCCATGGTCCTTTATTTTATTCTAGCCCAATAATTAAATCAGGCTATTTAAATAAAATAAATTCTATTTAATTTAAGATTAATTCATTAGCTCGTATTTAATTAGGACTCACGGTCTATACTGGGGACCAAAAGAAACACCGCCTTGGTTACTAAAATGACCAAAATACCCTTGCCATATGAATAGCTGTATTTTGCATTTTTAATATTTCCTAATATCACCATAAGAAAATATTGACCCCAAGGACAATGCTGTGTTAGCAAAGTCTCCGACCTATAGGTGTAATGACTAAAATACCCCTCTATACATCGCCATACATTTAGAGAGGAAGAAGTGTACTAACACCTCTAAATGACATCTACCATCTTTCGGCCTCTATTCTAATGATCCACGACTTCCTGGATTATTTTCTCTTTCCAAGGGAGCTATTCTAAAGCAAACATCCAAGTCATGTTTCCTAGGGCCCTGAATATTTAGATCATTCAAACAACCACAAGGGGCGATATAGTATAGAAACTATTTTATACAAGTCTATCTTAACTAACCAATCACACATACCCAACATGCAAGTATATTGGCCCTACGATAGAACCTTAACTATAGCATATCAAAGTATATGCTTCTAGCTTCGTCAGACCACTAACTCATATTCAAGTCATAGAGTACTAGTCCACGCGATAGCAGTAGTAGTCTAGGTTTCTACCATATAGTATTTTAAGAAACCACTACTACAGGTCCTATTCTACGTATTCGAAATACGCTTATGTCATAATACTGGAAGAGTTCAGAATAGTATGCCGCTATTTCCAGGGCATATCCCCAAAAAGATACTGGAAGAGTAGTATGAGATATCATGCTTCGGACTATTTCCATCAATGTCTTGTTCCTTCTCTCAGCTACTCCGTTCTACTGGGGCATCCACGGCGCAGAGAGTTGGGATACTATCCCATGATGTACTATGTAGTCCTTGAATTCACCCAGGAGGTACTCTCCACCACGATCCGATTGTAAGGTCTTGATTAATTTACTTGTCTGACGCTCCACTTCAGCCTTAAACTCTTTGAACTTGTCAAAAAAGTCAGAATTGCATCTCATCAGGTAAATGTAACCAAACCTTGTACAATCATCTGTGAAAGTGATGAAGTACTCAAAACCCCCTCTAGTTGGTGTAGACAAGGGACCACACACATCAATGTGAATAAGACTCAATACATCCTTGGCTCTATCCACCTTAGGGGTAAATGACCTTTTTGTCGTCTATCCCATCAGACAGGACTCACATTGAGGCCAATTTTTCAATCTCAATGAGCCTAAAGGCCCATCATAGATTAACCTCTGAATCCTGGTTGAGTTTATATGACCCAACCTTATATGCCAAAAATAAGAGTCATTGGCATTGGTCTTTCTCTTCCTTATTAAAGGTTCAAATTGAGCGTTATTTAATTGATTGTTAATAGGGTTTAAGAAAAATAGATTTCTATACATGTGCCCAGTACGTAAAATTTCTTCATCTCTACTGATAGAAATACCAGAATGGAAAGATACAGAATATCATTGATTTATTAGTTTTGCAACCAAAATCAAATTCTGTCGAAATCTAGGTATATATAAAATATCTTTCAAAACCACTATTCTATTACAATAAAAAAAAAAAAAAAAAGATTCAGCTCTCCCATTGCAAGGGCCCAAACGTGTGCTCTATTTCCTACACGTAGTCCATGTTCGCCCTTTTGGAGTCTTCTAATCTTTCTAAACCCCTACAAGGAGTTACAAATGTGATCAGTGGCTCCTGAACCAATAATCTTAGTGGAAGTTGATCCAATTATTGATATAGACTCTAGATAGAAAGCATTACCTATGGGGTTTTTCTTGGCTTGAAGATCTGGACACTCCTTTTTCCATTGTCCTTTCAGTCCACATTTGAAGCACTTGCCCTTGGGTTTGTCTTTGGGCTAGGTCTTGGGCTGGGTCGTTACATTCCCCTTCTTCTTCTTGAACTTCCTGGGCTTGGGTCCAGTTCTAGAAGATGAAACCTTAGCAATCATAGCCTTAGATTATGGCTTCATGACCTTCTCTACCATCTGAAGCTTCTTCATCAACTCAGTTAAACTCATGTTTAACTTGTTCATATTATAATTCAACTTGAACTAAGTAAAAGAACACGGTAGAGATTCAAGAACTATGTCTACTTGGCTCTTGGGGTCAATGACAGCCCATAAGATTTCTACCTCCTCAAAAATAGCAATCATCTTGAGCATATACTCTTTGACTGATGCTTCCTCAGCCATCTTAGTGTTTATAATAGTTCGAAGAGCCTCCTGCCTTGCGGGCCGACTTTTATCTACGAACATCGTGGCCAATGATTGAGTTATGTCATACGCAATGGTCATGTGCTCACGTTTGGACTGGAGCACATTAGACATGGAGGCTAACATGTAACAATGAGTCATCTCGTGGTGGAGAGTACCTCTTGGGTGAATTCAAGAATTACATGGTATGTCATGGGATAGTATCCCAACTTTCTGCGTCGAGGACACCTCAGCAGAATGGAGTAGCTGAGAGAAGGAACAGGACATTGATGAAAATGGTCCGAAGCATGATGTCTCATGCTACTTTTCCAGTGTCTTTTTGAGGATATGCTTTGGAAATAGCGGCATATATTATGAACTTGGTGCCTTCCAAGTTAGTACTTAGGACTCCTTATGAGATGTGGACTAGGCGTAAGCCAAGTCTAAATCATCTCAGGATATGGGTTGTCCAGCTTATGTACTGGTCAAGGGAGACAAGTTGGAACTAAGACCAGAATTATGCTATTTTGTTGGGCATCTAAAAGAGATAAAGGGTGGTTACTTTTATCATCCTAAGGAGTAGAAAGTATTGGTTAGGACCAATGCTAGATACTTAGAGGATGATCAGAGTACCTCCACTAAAGGTTCAACTAGTTTGGAACTGGAGGAGAAGTCATCTTCGGAATCAACTTCTTTTGACCCAATTGTGGAACGAAAAGAGGCACAACCTCAAGAGCCTGTATAATTGGAGCCTCGTCGTAGTGGGAGAGTGTCTAGGGTTCCAGAGAGATGGACTGGAGAAGCTTTCGATCTAGTCTCCGACCATCAGGAACAAGACCTCACTAGATATGAGGAGACTATTGCTGATGCCGATGCAAATCTATGGCATGAAGTGATGAAAGTCGAGATTGAGTCTATGTACCTTAATCAGGTTTGGGATCTTGTATCTTCATCTGAAGGGATAAAATCCATTGGGTGTAAGTGGGTATACAAGAGAAAGTGGGGAGTAGATGGGAAGGTGGAAACCTTCAAAGCTAGGCTTGTGGCGAAAGGGTATACTCAGAAAGAGGGAATCGATTATGAGGAAACCTTTTCCCTGGTAGCCATGATTAAATCCATCTGTATCCTCCTTGCCATCACATGTCATTATGACTACGAGATATGGTAAATGGATGTCAAGACGGTTTTTTTAAATGGCCATCTTAGCGAAAACATCTATATGTCCCAACCACAAGGCTTTATTGCTGAAGGCCAAGAACATATGGTTTGTAAACTTAAGAAGTCAATTTATGGACTTAAGTAGGCATCGAGAGAATGGAACATTCATTTTGATGAGACTGTAAAGTCTTATGGATTTATTCAAAATGAGGATGAACTATGTGTGTGTAGGAAACTTGAAGGCATTAATGTGATTTTTCTTGTTTTGTATGTGGATGACATTTTACTCATTGGAAATGATATAGGGTCATTTTCATCTACAAAGGTTTGGCTGTTTAGTCAATTTAGTATAAAGGACTTGGGAGAAGCCAGCTATATTCTCGGGATTAGACTTCTTAGAAATAGGAAGCAGAGAATGTTAGGATTATCCCAAATGGCATACATTGACAAGATGCTGGCCAGGTATAGCATGGACTCATGCAAGGGAGCTCTAATTCCTTGCAGACATGGGTTGTTATTTTCTTCAAGGGACTGTCCTAAGTCTCAAGAAGAAAAGGACAGAATGAATAGGATTCTCTACGCTTCGGCTATGGGAAGTCTCATGTACGTCATGCTGTGTATTAGGCCAGATATCTGTTTTGCCGTAGGCGTAGTTAGCAGATATCAGTCAAACTCTGGGAAGGTTCATTGGCAAGCTGTAAAGCATATTCTCAAGTACCTCAAGGGAATGAGAGATTATATGCTGGTATGCAAGGCTGATGACTTGGTTCCTACAGGATACACAGACTCAGACTTCCAGGCGGATGACGATGAGGATGAGAGAAAATCTACTAGTGAATATGTCTTCACCTTGTCTGGAGGAGCTATTTCATGGACGAGTATCAAGCAATCTTGCATTGCAGACTCAACCATGGAAGCTGAGTATGTGGTAGCTTTAGAGGTATCCAAGGAAGTAGTCTGGCTCCGGAAGTTCTTTTCAAAACTTGGAGTTGTGCCATACATGGACGGCCGATTATGATGCATTGTGACAATACTGGTGTAGTATCACAATCTAAAGAACCCAGGAACCACAAAAGGGAGAAGCACATCGGGAGGAAGTACCACCTGATCTGGGATTTTATCTAAAGACGGGAAGTCGTGGTGGAACAGATTGCCTCCGAGAACAATCTAGCTGATCCATTCACCAAGCCTTTGGCTGAGAGAGTCTTCAAGAGATACTTAGATGCCATAAGGGTGGGCACCTACGGACTTACATAGTCTTAGAGTGCAAGTGGGAGATTGTTGGGAAATATGCCCTCTTTTGTAAATATCGAATATTTTAATAAAAGAATTTATTTTCAAAAATTATTTATGAATTTATATTTTATTTGTGCACAATTACGTTTGGAAAAGACCCATTGTGTTTAAGTAAGTGGTCCATGTGAATGGAGGTCTTTTATAGTAAAGTATGGATCACGGGTTACTTAACACATAAACTTTCGTTCTTAACTAATTGATGAGAATGGGAAGCTCATCATATTTAGGTTATTATGTTGTGAATTCTAAATGGGAAATGGCTTACCTTTAGCCAGTGAGTTGTCCACTCACTTCATGACATAAGTGTATTTCGAATACGTAGAACAGGACCTGTAGTAGTGGTTTCTTAAAGTACTATATGGTAGAAACCTAGACTTCTACCGCTATAGCGTGGACTAGTACTCTACGACTTGAGTATAAGTTGGTGGTCTGACGAAGCTAGAAGCATGTACTTTGATATGTTATAGTTGAGGTTCTATCGTTGGGCCAATATACTTGCATGTTGGGTATATGTGACTAGTTAGTTAAGACAGACTTGTACAAGATAGTTTCTATACTATGTCGCCCATTGTGGTTGTCTGAATGATCTAAATATCCAGGGCCCTGGGAAACATGACTTGGATGTTTGCTTTAGAGTAGCTTCCTTGAAAAGCGGAAACAATCCAAGAAGTCGTGGATCATTGAACTAGAAGCATAAGGATGGTAGATGTCATTTAGAGGTGTTAGTACACTTCTTCCTTTTTAAATGTACGTCAATGTATAGAGGGGTATTTTAGTCATTACACTTGTAGGTCGGAGACTTTGCTAATGCAGATTGTCCTTGGGGTCAATATTTTCTTATAGTGATATTAGAACATATTTAAAATGTAAAATACAGCTATTTATATGATAAGGGTATTTTGGTCATTTTAGTAGCCAAGGCGGTGTGTCTTTTGGTCCCCAGTATAGACCGTGAGTGTTAATTAAATATGGGCTAAGGAATTGATCTTAAATTAAATGGAGTTTATTTGATTTAAGTAGTTTGATTTAATTATTGGGCTAGAATAAAATAAAGGTCCATGGAGAGAGAGAATTAATTAAATTAGTTTGGTGGGTTAATTAATTATTCAGAGTTTTGGCCCAGTTTGAATAATTAGGGATTAACCTGGGACTAAACTAATATAGGCTTGTTAATTAGACTAGTTTATTTGGGTTGGAAAAATTAACTATTTGTTGGGCCATTAAATTGGTTCTAATTAGAATAATTAATTTAGTTTAAAAGGTTAAACTAAGAGTCCAAGAGCCCAGTCCAGTTTAACCTAGGGATTTATTTAGGCTAAACAGGAGGATTTGAGATTATCGTTGTTTTTATAGACTCTTCTCTGTAGAAAAAAAAAAAGAAACACACGTCTCTCTTTCTCCCTCTCAAGAAAATATTCCTTAGTTCTGTTAGTTGTTCACCAAACGGAATTAGGCAGGCCATATACTGGAAGATTGAGAGTCTGGCGTTCACCTACATGCCATGACGGAGTAGGAGGCTTGCGAGAAGCAATTGAAATTGAAATTGGAAAGGAAAAGGAAGCAATTGGCTTAAATGGCTCGTGGCTAAACTAAAGGACAAAAGAAATACATTTGGTGGGCCAAGGAAAGGAAAGTAAAAAGGACAGACTTACAATCCATTCTATACATTTTTGTTCCACCAAATAAACTCAACAAAGATTTGTCCATGTCTAGGAAATTTTTCCTCAAAAACACATATACACAATGCCAAGAAATTCAAGAGGATAAAATCGAGAAAGTTTTACACCACAATGTTCCCTAACATGTGAGCTCTAAAAAAAAAAATTAATTCATGAGGGATAATGTATAGAAGAAGAACAATAATGTGAAGAAGAAGAAGGGGAAGACAAAGATGAAGGGAAAGAGTGAAAAATAAAAGTATCATTCTAGGGGAATAGGAAAAAAAATAAAAGAAGAAAGAAAAATAGAAGAACATAACAAATAAGAGAAACAAACAAGAAAATCAAAGAAAAAGGAAACAAGAAGAAAATGACAAAATAAGAAAATTTTGGGAAGAAAAGAAAAAGGGTAAGGGAACAAATGAAAAAGGACAAAAAGAAAAAGAGAAGGTTTTTTTTTTTTTTAATGAAAATTGGTGCCCGGACAGTCTAGGACCGGTGCCGGCTCCTTTTTTTTTTTTGCTAAAAACTTTCCTAATTGAATGCATGACCACAATACATTTAAAACACAAATTCCTAAATTAAATATTAAGCTATAATTAAAAATTGTAAATAAATAATAAAATAAATTCAGCCTGTCTAAAATATCGTGTCAGTACAAGTCTAAATCTGAAAATAAAAAGAGTTAGTATTGACTCCAAATTATAGATGTAAAAATCAACAAATTAAAAATACCATTATTACACATATTCCACGTTAATATTAGGTTAGTAAAATTAAATAACTAAATATACAATAAATACAAACATACAAAGACAAGTGAGTTATTATGAGCATGTATATACCTATTTATATATTTACAATATATAGTGAAATTAAAATATGATTATACAAAAAACAAAATAGGGCACTTACTCATACAAGGATCATATATACATATTTACATATAGACATATGTACATATAAACATAGTTAAATCAATAAAATCCAAGCTTTCATGATATTGTTCCCCGGCAACGGCGCCAAAAACTTAATGTGCCTGAATTTGTGTATAAAAATCATATAAAAATAAATACATTCCCAATCAAGTTTAAATTAAAACGTTTACCCCAAATTACACATATGAGCAAGCGTACTCATCATTAAGCATAGCATAGGGTTTAAAATGAGTATCGATCCTCAAGGAACAAGTATGCATTAATCACTTTTCTTTTATTGTTTAACCGACTCAATAAAGTAAAAAAGAATAAAAAAGGAAAATAAAATAAAATAAAAGAATATATACATGTCAAGGATGGAGAATTATGTAATTCAAACCATTATTTTGACAAATATGACCTTAAAGTACTCAATCATTTTCATAACTAATCATTCTCTTGGCATCATGAAGGATTAAGATAGATTCACTTCTTTTTCAATCCATGAAATCACTATCTTCTAGTCAAATTGGCACACATATTCTGTCTCAACTAATTCATCCAAAAAGATGCATTAAACACAATTCTTGATTAAATTTTCATATTCTGGCAAACTTAAAACATGAAATTAACCAATAAATCCATATTTTGGTAGACATCAATTAACCTCTAATTACCCAGTTCTTAGCAATTAACTCATTTTTCAAGTAAGTTAAGAGACAACAAATATGAAATTAATGAATTGAGATCACCATCAACCCCCTTTTTTCAAGCAAGTTAATAGAAAGAAACAACAAATTAATCTCGTAATCAGTATAAGTAATTAAATACCAAGAATAGCAATCAATTAATCAAAAGATCAAAGTAACTCTAAAAATCATGAATACCGAAGACAATGTCAAATTACAATAAAACAATTAATACATCATTGTTCAAGAAAAGAAAACAAAGTTAAAAGAAAGCACTCATAGATAAGCCTCATTCTTCTTCCTTCGTAGACTTTGTTATATAATCCTCCTTGATTTGATTTTCTCGAGAAAATATTGGTGATGCACTCTAAAATATATCTAAGTCTCTACATTGTGCACCCCCTTTTTTCCTAAGGTAAATAACCTTTATTTATAAGCTTACAAGGTTCCTAAAAGAATCCTAAGTAAAGAAGAAGTAATTTCTTAAAAATCCAAAACTAAAAAGGATTAATAAAATCTAAATAAGATTCTAAATAAATACTAAGGGTCCACTGCCTCTGAATTGCGAAATTGGGCTTTGAGAATTCTTTTTTGTCATTTTGTGCTGACGCACAATTCTTGTTGAATTGAAATTGTGGAATTTGGCTTCCAATTTGAGACGTGCGGAAGCTTCCTTTTCTTTGAATTTGCATTGAGTCGTGTGGAAGTCACCGAAGCCACACGCCATTTGATGTCGAGCCATGAAGCCTTATTCTTGTTGAAATCAGCTAGCTGAGCCAACAACCAAGTCTGCACCAAAGCCACCGAATTTCTTTAGCTTTTGTCCTTCTGCTTTTCTTTCCTTGGCCCTACCAAATGTATTGCGTTTGTCCTTTTTACTTTCCTTTCCTTGGCCCACTGAATGTATTTCTTTTGTTCTTTAGTTTAGCCACGAGCCATTTAAGCCAATTGCTTCATTTTTCTTTCCAATTCAATTGCAATTGCTTCCTCTGTTCCTTCAGTTTCTCTGCATTTCTCTGCTATGCCAGTGTAAGACCGGCGCCGGCTCTACCTTCTTGGCTTAGTGCTGGGTCTGTGCTGGAAAATTACAAAATTAGCTCCAAATTTCCCCTATTTTTGTATAAAATTACAAAAAAGTATTTTTATAAGAGAAATATTAAATAGGAAGGAATATGACTAGTTATTATATTAAAAGTGTCTCAATTTAGCCTTGAATAACTAGGAAAATAACGATGATTTTACCCCTATCAAGAACCAAGATCTTAACTTCTGTGTGTCAATTCCAGATTTCTGCACAAGAGAGATGGAAAGAGATTTCAGTAAGAAGTTGTCATGATTTGCTCAGAATTTCTTGTCATGATTTGCTGCAAAAGATTTTTTGAATTAGCTTCATGGATTTAACCAACAATCTAAATCCAGAAAAGTGTAATTTTATTATTTGCAATCATACTTAAACAAATGTGGAGTAATACCCTTAATAAAGAATTTTTTAATAAGATAGATTGAAAAGTGTTATTTTGATCTTTGTTTAATTCTATTATCTACAACAGATTTCTGGAATCAACTACATCATTCCTTTCTAGAATATATTTTTAGATTCCAGATTTCCAGATTTCCGGATTTTCTAGATTTATTCCCTTAAGGACTGAAAATGGTTAATATGTCCACTGGCTACTAAAATAAGCTCCTGTCTACTGCCACATGAGACTTATAACTTAGCCTGGTTTGAAATAGAAGATATCAAAATTAGTTTGGTCTAGTGTAGAGGAAGATGGTACATGTCTTGATATGCTATTTTAGTCTTGACCAGCTATAAGGCACTGTTAAGTGCCTTATCTTGCTTCGAATTTCGTGTTCACATAAATTTAACTTCTTCCAAAACATATAAAGAGTTTGTGCAGCACTTGAATTTGCCATTTTTTGCTAGTTGTGATTTAATAGGGACTGTTAGCAATTCAGTTTGGCAAAACAAATAAGGCACTATCAGCTTCATGGATTTAACAAGGGTTGAGAAACTGTGATTTAACAGGGATTTAACATTCATAAACATTTTTTGCTAAATTGTTTTTGGGAAATTCACACTAGTTTTTTTTCTTTATATCTCTAGTTTCTTTGGGCAATTCTGAATGTAATTTGCTCAGAATTTCTTGTCATGAGAAAACATGATCCGATTCTTTTTCTAGATTTTTATTCTATCTAGTTAAGTGAATGGAGGTGAATTTTGTGGAATATATTTTTAGATTCCAGATTTATGTCCCTTAAGGGCTGAAAATGGTTAATATGTCCACTGGCTACTAAAATAAGCTCCTATCTATTGCCACATGAGACTTATAACTTAGCCTGGTTTTAAATGAAAGATATCAAAATTAGTTTGGTCTAGTATAGAGGAAGATGGTACATGTCTTGATCTGCTATTTTGGTCTTGACCAGCTATAAGGCACTATCAAGTGCCTTATCTTGCTCTGAATTCCGTGTTCACATAAATTTAACTTCTTCCAAAACAAATAAAGAGTTTGTGCAGCAATTCAGTTTGCCATTTTTTGCTAACTGTGATTTAACAGGGACTGTCAGCAATTCAGTTTACCAAAACATATAAGGCACTGTCAGCTTCATGGATTTAAGAGGGGTTAAGCAACTGTGATTTAACAAGGATTTAACATGCATAGACATTTTTTGCTAATCTATTTTTAGGCAATTCATACTAGCTTTATGTTAGAAATATGCAAAATTTGGAACCAGAATTTATATGTTGAAGCCGAATTAACCAAATTCTGCTAAATGACTCCTATCAAATCTTAAATTTGTTATATTTATATGTTTTTGTATAATCTTTCAAATAAGAAAAAATTGGAACTAGCTTTATGTTAGAAATATGCATTTTTTAGAGGAATGCAAGAAATTTGAAACTGCTGTGGAACTTGCTGATTTTTGCCCTATGTCTATTGTTGTTCTGCAATCTATTAAAGGTTTTCTTTTTTGCTTGGAAGCTTCATACATCACCATTCTGTCTGGGGATAAATCTAGAAATCATAAAGTAGGAAATGACTCATATTGAATCTTGCTACCACATTATTCTTCTACAATGAAAAGGACTTTTTCAAATATTGTCACTGGTTAAAATTCTTGACTACACTCTACTTATAAATACTGTTACATTTTGAACACCATTAGAATTTGCAACTACATACCATGTACACAGTTTTGCTGCTGAATATGTCAAACCATGAAAATAGGCTTGTCAAACCATGAAGCAGTTTTGCTGCTAAACACCATTTTTCAGTTTGACTGCACTCTGCACTCTACACGGTTTTGCTGCTAAAGATGTAAAGAGATATATTAATTGGTCAATTTTCTTTTCTGATAGTAGTGAATTGAACCTGGCAGCACTGAAGCTTAGGAAGTGAGGAACAACAGACATAACATACAGACATACCATGCTTTTTATCAGACATACCATGCTTTTTTGTCAGAAATTTTAGTGCTCACATGCCATTTGTTTACTAATTATGGTTTTCAGTCTATGTAAATTCTATTATAATCTTTTCCATCCATTGTTTCAAGATTCATGGAAGTGATTTCTAAGGACTTTAATCTGTAAATAATGTTCCATTTGTTAAGAAAAATACTTAATGTATAATTATATGTTGTTGTTGGAGTAAGGAAGTTCCCTAGTGAGGGAGTACCTAATTTGCTGGGTGTTTGGCCATGAAAAACTTAGAATAAATTGGGATTGATTTGTTAGGTGTTCTCCAGTAAGGCTTCATCCTCATTATAACTTGGGGTTGATTGTCACTGAAACCTTTTATTCGATGGGGAAAAATATGAACTTGGATTATTAACTATGCTCGGGAATAGATATAGCAAAACTAAAGCTATGGTATTAGATACACAGTACAGAAGTTATCCCCTGAAGAAAACAATGATTCTTCATGAAGAGAGCAGCAGAGAGCAAGCCAACCTATGGCTTCTCAGAGAGAATCTAACTCCTTGGGTATAATTGAATGCATTCACTCAGTGCCTATAATTATTAGGACTAAAATTGAATGCCACCAACAGAATCTTGTACATACACCAAAAAATGGAAAATTAGAAGAATGAATGATACAAATAGAATTGACAAGAGAAATAAATAGTTGCAATATTTCATAGGCAATTTGTTCTAGGACTTTATAGGGTCAGTAGCATCATGATGTTGAAAATGGGGAAATGCTCTTCTTGGTTTTTGATCCCCAGAGATGGGGTTTGGGTTAAAGCTACCTTTTAAATGGTAATTGTATTTTACTTGTCTTTTTATGTATAACAGTTGTTAATGGGATTGATAAAGACAACAATGACCATGATGGAAGAAAAAAAGAGGACCTACATTCATGACTGGACTTTGGGATAGGCCAAAATGTTTGAACCGCATAGAAGTTGAGTTTGATGAGATAGGTGTACCTATTGGAGACAATGCTGCAAAATTAAATGAGTTTTTGGGAACAATTGTCAGAAATGGCAAGGATGCTCCTATAGACATCATAGATTGGTGTTTGGTACCAGCAGAGAACAAATTGAAAATGATAAATATGGTGAAGGTATCAAAATATGAGTTTCAATAATTTTATAACTTGTCTACTTTTATAAATCTTGTACTTAAAGGCCTTATGTCTACGTACTTGATTCTGATTAGTGAAATTGATTGTTTCTTGATTTTACATATAATATACTTTAATTGTTTCTTTCAATTACAGAACATATTTAACCTTCCTCTTAGCCCTGAAGATTGGGTCTACAAATCTATAGGTAAGAAATGGAGAAGCCTTAAGGCATATTTGAAGGCTAAATATTTTGATCTAAATCAACCTGTGTCAGCTCAACTTGCTTCTGGGGATGAACGTCTCATACAAGAACAATTTGTCAGACTTTTAGAGTATTTGAGCATAGAAAAAGCCCAGGTATAATTTATGTGATTTTTTTATTTATAAAAAACAAAAAGTAATTACATCTTAACCTTTTTCTTTATTTATTTTCAGTGTAGAAGTGCAAAGAATAAGCAAGCTAGGGCATGCAACAAGGTGAATCATTGCATTAGAAAGAAATTATATGGCCGAATTCACAATGAGTTGGTAAAGTTACCCAATAGAAATTTATATTTGACAAATTTAATATAACAGAATACATTGGGAATCAAATACCTTAATTTGTATTTAGGAAAAGAAATTTGGACGTCTTGCATCCCAGGCTTAACTATTCAAAAAGTGCTACACACGTCCTAATGGTGAACTTTCTGGAAACGAAGTTGCTACTGCTTTGGTAAGGATTTTCTTCCTGCTTGCCTTGATTCCATTTAGTTCTATGATGTATTGTATACGTTCCATCCATATTATTGAATTTAAATATACTTACATTTCAATTCACTAATAAGGGGAGATGACAAAACGTACTACCCGACTTCCTCTAGATTTTGTTGATAGTATTAGTCTAAATGACATATTTGGACAAGTTTTGGGTAAAGAAAAACGTGGTAGGGTGCGTATGTTTGGATCAAATGTTCCTACAATGGACGAATGGGGTCAATTGCCAAGTAAAAGTGCATCTTACCGCATAATCCATGAACAACGCTAGGAATTGTTAAGGGTGAACGAAATATTAAATGAGCAAGAAAGCAGATTTGAGGAACAAGGCAACCTTATACAACAACTGAATGCTACAGTTACATAGCTAAGAGTTGCCTCACCAGTAGGATTTCCTTCCTCTTCAACTAGCAATATTCCCAATTCATCTAATGGCTAAGTTATAAGTTCAGCTACTCTTCCAAGACGTTTGAAGGTATATTTTACTCTTTTTACTTTTATACATTTAGAGATTTTTTCATTAATAAAAATTATCAACAATATTAAATTTCTTTTGGTTTTTCTCTTTTTTCTTATTCAGGTTCATGCTTCTGTGTCACTTAAAAGTCTAAATGACCCAAATAAGATTGTTGCAAAAGCCTATATTGTGGACATGAATCCACAAAAAAAAAGTGGATGGACATATTTTAGGTCCTAATTGGTGTGAGGTTAATGTAAAAGTTGTTATTGAGTGTGAAGAATATTTGGTTAGACCTTACTCATTGTTGGAGACCATTGGAGATGCTCTTGGCACTAATATTTCTTGGCCAAACTGTTTGGTATATTACCAATTCACTTGCATTCTCTGCCAAAATCATTTTTTTTTCAATTAATTGATAAATTTTTTTTTTGTTATGTAGGTGGAAAGAAATGCAGACTGAAGCAGGCTTGTTGACTTGGAGCAGACATTAGTTTACAACTCTTATAAGATACATTATTTTATGATTTTTGTGCAAACTTATAGAAATTAATAAATTTAGGATTTTTACAGTTTAAGTACTATTACAATTGATGTTTATTTAGTTGATTCTAGGATATTTCATAATAAATGTATTTTGGGGGTACATTGAACTTATATTAAATTTATGGATATTTTCTTTTCTTTCAATGTAAATTGTTGTCGCAGGGATTGGTTGAAATTGGTCTAACATATTAAGTTGTTACAATATTCGAAATATAGTGACATTTATATATATCAGGGTTGTCAGAATAAGAGAACATGTATAAATGTTATATATTAGGGATAAAATATCACACACAAGTATTATGAAATGTATGATTACCGACATAAAAATTTGTCACATTAGAATAGATATGTTCTATACTAAATATCAGAAAACAATA
This sequence comes from Voacanga thouarsii, assembly GCA_026120185.1. NCBI lineage: Eukaryota > Viridiplantae > Streptophyta > Magnoliopsida > Gentianales > Apocynaceae > Voacanga > Voacanga thouarsii. Next base: position 223,507 of record JANUWF010001993.1, read on the forward strand.
ATTATTTTGACATTTGTTTATGTTATATTTGGAATAATTATTAATATTATAAAATGTCATAAAATACATAAATTCTAATGTATATAGATGTCACCATCGCTATATAATGTGACAATATTATGTATTAAAAAATATTTAAATATTTTTTCTTTCTTAACTTTATTATAACACTAACAAATGCTACAAGAAGAATTTATAAGCACATTTACATACGTTATCATAGGTTCTTATGGTAACATTTGTTTTTGATATTTATAAATGTCAGACTTTTCCTAACATCACTTTAGATGACACCCTTTTTATGTGTCATAATAGATTAAATGTAAGAAAAAATCCTCTATAGTGACACATACAAATGTCATTAAAAGGAAAAAAATTTTGTAGTGTGCCTTAGCATTCATTAATGCATCGCTAAGAGAAGGCGGCCAAAAACTTATTGAGGCATTATTTTAAAACCAATTAAATAATTGTTGTATTTGAACAATACTCCTTCCTCTTCAAAATAGATGTTCATATAACTTTTTGCACATAAATTAAGGGTGTTGAAAACAATCCAACAAATTAGATAGAGTTTCAATTCTACTCCTATTAAATACTCCTTCCGTCACTATCTATCTATCACAATTAAAAAGTTTTGGTGTCCCTTTTTATCTGTCACATTTAAAAAATTTAGGTGTCATTAATGTTAATTTTACTGTTATACCCTTGTATTAAATAGTTTTAAAAAATAAAAGTGTAATAACTTTAGAAAGAGAGTTGAGAAAACAAAGCAAGAAAATAGTTGGGGAGAACATTAAATCCAAGGGTACTTTTGGAATGTATAAACAAAGTTGTATGAATTTAAGATATTAATTAATTTTTCTTAAATTGTGTGAAATAGGTAATTGTGACAGATAAATATAGACAGAGGGAGTACATGATATCTATTTGTTAGTGAAAATTTCCAAGAAATAAGAAAGAAATAAGAGTTTTGGACAGTTGTGTAGTTGACTTAGAATAAATAGGGGTAAAATGGAAAGAAACTACTCATTAGTTCTAAAAATATGTAAATGAACATTTATTTTAAAACAAAACAAAAATGCTATATGAACATCTATTTTGAAACAGAGGGAGTATCATGCAGTAAAAAAATTAAGTTAGATAAGGTAAATTTCTTTTTATATTATAATATTAAAGAATAGATTTACTAAAAATTAAAAAACATATCAAAATTCTAACTTTTCCTCAAAATTCTAGAACAAAAGAGCTTTATAGTCCATTATGAGTGAAAAGTGATTTTAGGTGGAAACACAAATGTATTCCATTGTACCTAATGTGCTATTATATATCAAACTTTTCCTATTAGGCCAAACATAAATCTTGAAGTGACGCATAGGTAGGGATGGTAACTAGATTGGGATGGATTGGGGACTAGAAATTCTGACCTTTCCTCTTTTTTTTTTTTTAATGTCCTATACCATACCGGTCCATCCTTACAATGGAAATAGATGGGGGATCTCCAGTTCCAACCTGTTGGGAATAAAATCATCTCCATTTCCAGTCAATCTCCAAGTGAGGAAGTGGGAGCTTAGTAGGCTAAAAGGGAAAAAAAAATATCCAATGAGATCTAAAAATTAAAAATAAGTAGGAAAAAACTAATGTTAGAAAAATTAACAAATATATGTTTTGAGAATCCCAAAAATTCACAATAAAAATAATGAAAATTTAAAAAAATAACTCTAAAAAACAAGTAAAATATACATAAATTTACAATATTAATAGTAATAAAATATAACAAGTTATGGAAATATAGTACAATTTAAAAAAATAAATCTCCTAATATAATTTCATTTGTTCAAGAGTTAACAAGACTTGGAAAATATAATATATATATATATATATATATATATATATATATATATATGAAGATTATTTAATTTTATGCATTCAAATACTTCTTACTTTTATTTTTGAAAATAAAATAAAAATTCTTTTCATAATAATTCAAATTAATTCTAAAAAATATTGCCTCTTTTTCAAACAAGATGTTATCATATATTTTTAGAAAATTTTAAAAGCTTTAACTAATTACTACATTTTAAATTATGTAAACAAACTCTTAAAATATATTAATAAGAAATTCTTTTATAGATGTAAATATATGTATATATAGTTAAAAATTTGTATATGTGTATGTATAATAACATAATTTAAATATGTATAAATACAAAAAAAAATTAAAGGACAAGTAGGGTGGGCTGGGATAGGTAGGGGATAATGCAATTTTTGTTTCTAGTTCGGCCTTACTTGGCAAGCCGAAGGATAGGGCCTAGTCCCATTCTCATCCTCACCTAAATCGAGAAATTCCCGACCTAATAAGGTTAGATTAAACCGAATCTCTGTCTTAAAAGGAGAAATCACCATCCCTACATATAGAAACACATGAAAGGTTGAGGTTTATCTTGACTTGGTAGTTGATGAGAAATTTTTACAGCAATTTGAGAGAGCCATGCACTACAATAGGAGAGGATGAAAGTTAGGGACGTTATTATTATTATTATTATTATTATTATTATTATTATTATTATTATTATTATTATTATTATTATTATTATTATTATTATTATTATTATTATTATTATTATTATTATTATTATTATTATTATTATTTAATACAAAGAAAGCTTTGAATGTCATTAATCAATACTTGTTAAAATCATGAATAAATGTTATGTAGGATATCATCTCCTATTAGAAAGGAACTAGAAGTGCTTAAATCTTTTGTTGCCAACTGATGTGCTAGATAGGTGTTTGTCAGTGTATAAATGAAATGAAAGAGTGAAGTAGGGACAAAAGAGTCTTCTTCAACCATTTAATAAGTGAGCTAATCTCTGAAAAATCTGCATATGTAGAAGGCAATTTTTGTATCAGAATTTGACAATCACTCTCCAAGATAACATTCATGAAGCACTGCTCTAGAGAAAAAAAAAGTAAAAGAAACATTCAATAATAAAAAAGGTTTAGTACGAAGAGGAGATATGACGTTACTTAAAACCTTCTAGAAGGGGTATAATAACTTCGTCTTTATCATTTCAAATTATTGCACACATTACTTTTTATCAGAGGGCTAAGAAGTATCTATATTACATTTCACCCAACTACGAGGTTGTGCGGACCACTTTTCTTTTGTGCTTTTAGTTTTAGGTTGTGAATTCCAAATAACTTGAGCATCACCAGGGCAAGATTGGTTTTGATGAACCTCCAAATATTCTTCCACTAAGTTGCTTACTCTATTAACTATTGTGATAGAGGTGAATGGTTTGCCTTCAAAGATTATAGAATTCTGAGCAAACTAGCAGGTAGTTGCAAAAATTGCACCTTGTACTTGAGAGCCCTTTTCCATTACCAAAGCTAAGCAGACCTTGAAAGGGCACTCCACAAGGCACTATAAGAGATTTTCATCAAAATCTCGGGGTACTCTTTCAAACTTGACTTGCTTGGCTACATTTGTACAAACTATACACAATTGTTTCAGCTTCCCCAACACAAAAAGAGCATATCAGATTTATAGTGGAAATTCTGGAATATAGATTGGTAATCATTGGAAGAATATCCCACAAACTTTCAAGGGAAAGTTCCAATTTTTTTAATTTTTTTTTTATTTTTTTGGTTGCACTGGCAAATGCCAGAGAGAAGCTCAAATCTTTCATGCTTGGAGGAAGACCGGAAGGATAAACCATCAGCACCACGTCTAATGAAATTCATTATAGCTAAGGACTTCTTTAAGTTTCAAATTTTAACAGTCGAATAGAATCATGGATTTGCTCTTGTTTTTATGTCTAGCCAATTCTTATTAGATTTAAGATGTGTTTAATAATTCAAGTAAATATTTTAAATTAATCAATTAAACATATTTTATAATGAACAGTATTACATACTTAATTAGTTCATTGCATTTTAAAAGTCAATCCAAATGAGCCACCAAATTCCAAGAATAGCAATTCTCTAACAATAATTTACACAAGGAATTGTACTCGAGTTAGGCACTAAAACTCTATGCTAGTAGGTAATATATGATGGCTTTGGTATTATTTGGAGAGAAGAAATGGAAAACAAGTTTCCAGAAAAGAAAACGGGAAAACAGAAAGTGTAGGGAATCAACAACCCCCTATTTCACACAGTATATGCATATATATTTCTTTTTAAAAATTTTTTCACGGCCTCTGAACTTCCTAAACCTTTTTAGGAAACAATTAAGGCTTCAAGCCTTTTCACTTTCAGAAACTATGTTTCCTAAATCCCTTTTGGAAACAATAATAATTTAATGGGTTTGGGATTTTTCTAGAATTATATCTAAGCCCCATAAATCATAACAAGTTTATAATTCACTTATAGAGATTTAATAATCGCAATTCAACCCCAACTAATTATAACATTTTATAATTAGCCCATCATAATTATTTCTTCTCACAAATTAAATCTATAATATAATCAAATAATCTCAAGTATCAATTATTTTATTGTGTGTGACCTATTAGGTTTTTTAGTCAATTGATAGTTAATATGAATTAATTATATCATAATAGAATTAATAATCTTTTTTAATAATTAGATAGGATTAAATTTATTAATTCTCTAATCAATAAATCCATATTTAGCATATCAATATTTCTCTAAATAAATTTCTCACAATTAAACAAAAATATTTCTCTAAATAAATTAACATGAAGATTAATAAATTCTTTAATGCAATTTACAATAATAAATTTGTAATGTCCAGCAGTCGCAAGATAACCACCATTTTAAAGAGAAAATAGTGTGCACCACTTCTCGCATTTGCTGGACGCGAGGTGCATGCACCTCACGTCTAGCAAAAACGAGGAACCCTTTTGAGAGGGGTGCTTTCGAAATTGAACCTATTGCAGAGCATTGATGAGACATCATGCTTCGGACCATTTGATCTTCTATTCTTGATTTCAGCGATGAAGGAGTTGCCAAGAAATCTTACCTGAAGACTTTTGAAGAATAAAGGTCAAACATGTCCTATCACAATAGATTAACAAGTTAGTCCATATCAACGTTTGTCATAAATCAAAACATAAAGGAAAGCCCTTAGGGCTAACAATCTCCCCCTTTTTGTGTGATGACAAACATGACACTTTTTATATGTAAAGAGAGAACATGTTGAATGAAAAAGGTGCAAATAAATGCAATCTCACTGTATAGGTCTCGTAGAGATCTTATAATAAAAAATTTGTAAACATATCTCAATGATCCTAAAGCCTTTCATATCTCTATATAAATATTCAGAATGATTTGATAGAGATAGCAAACGATAAAATACTCCCCCTAAATATATGCTTATGTGAATATTTTAAACATAAGAGGGAAAAGCAGAAGTTACGATTTATTCATCCAAAAGGTGTATCAAAATAGGTTTGGAAGAATGAGTGTTTTCAGAAATTCATTTTGGATAGGGATTTTGGATGCCCAAAATATTTTTCAATTTAGTAGTACTGCTTATAAGAACATTTGTTTTGGATTCGAAATTTCTGAGTCCAAAACTCCCCCTGACTTAATGCATGAAAATCTTATCACAGAATTTAGTCTCAATGATACAATTATCATCTAGAAATCTGTGTTTTAGAATAAAACTGAACGTCACAAACTGAGGGTTTTTTAGAAAATTTTTGTGAATAGTGTATCAAAACATATCAGTGATTTTCATAACAGTTTTGATTTCAATGCATAACTGTTCATATCAGAAGTAGTTCATGCAATTCGTAACAGTTCATGCAGTTACTTGGAATTCAATAACTGTTCGTACAACAGTCTTTTCCTTTCCCACAAACAGTTTCAAATTATCATAGCTGTTCTTTCGCAAATCCAAATAATCAGTCATACACCATCAGTCCAATTTCAGATACAGAACATAAGTCATGCCCAAAATTTAGTTCATACATATAACATCGGTCATGCAGAATATGATATCAGATTATTATGCAGATCTCATAACATTTTCTCCCCAAATTAACATACAGTTCGTCAGTCATGCAAACCTAACATTTTCTCCTTATCATTTAATGCATGTAGATAATAACATTTTCTTTGCAGTCCATAACATTTTCTTTCTCCCCATTTGTCATCAATAAAAAATAATCATAGCAGAAAGGGAGTAGAAGAAAACTAGATGGATAATATGCATAAAATAGGAAAAAGCTTAAACTAGTATCCAGCAGAAAGTATGTTAAGGCATAATGTAAATGCCAGAAAAAGTAAATTGTTCAACTTGTGCAGAAGGTAAATTGTTCATCAGCAAATTTTGCTGCCCAATAATTCTGTCTAGGAGATATTAATTGTTTCACCCTTTGATCCAGCACCCTTCTTGGAAAATTGACTAGCTATTCTGTTGGATTTTCTTTTTACAACCACGTGTTTTTGTCTTTTTCCAGAGGGTTTGGGCTTAGAAGAAGGTGGAGGAATCTTGGTCTTCTTTAAGGGAGAAGGCTGTAGAGAAGGAGCCTTGTCATCTGCAGGTAGTTTAGACTTGTCCTCTAAAGAATGTTCAACTTTTTCATGTTCAGATGTTGAAATAGAAGGTTTAGCAGATTGCTCAATAACAGAAAGTCTGTTTCCAAGGCTCTTGATTTCTGAACTAAGAGAATCTAATTTCTCAGTAAATGAGCTACTTTCTCCCAGAATACTTTTAGACAGACTAGTGTCTTGAACATTACCTTTGCCAGAAGATTCTGCCTAATGAAGTTCAGCAATTTTTCGTTTAGTACTAGAACCAGAAACAGATTTTCCTTCTTCCTTAATTTTCATCAGATTTTCTCGTTCTTTTCCAACAGTTTCTCTAAGTAATTTCCAAGAATTATTTTCTTTGACATATCCTAATCTTTCAAATGAATCAAAACTGTAAACATTTGATCTTGAAGGATCACAAGGAACAGAACTTAAATCAACTTCAAAAAATCTAAAAACTTTTGTTAACAAATTTCCAAATGGAAGAGCCTTGCGTGATGTGTTTCGAGACTGCAACATAGGCATGGTTGCTAGAAACCCAAAATTTATTTGCCTCCCCTCAGCTAAAGCTAACATTATCACTATTTGTAGAATACTTATAAAAGTCTTATGGCTAGAACTAGGGACTATCATGGTTGACACCATGTGATGCAAAATTCTACCAATGCCATTAAGCCATTTAGAACTCCTATTCCCAGAATTCCTGAAACTTTTCCCACCAGTGAATAGTTTTTCAAAATTTTTCAGATAAAAAATTTCCTTTCCCTTAGGAAACTTGTGTAGCTCAAAGTACTTAAACCCAGCATCTCTAACATCACAAATTCTATTAAATAGTCTATGATCAAATTCTATTTCTCTACCCTTTACTCTTGACACATACCATCGAATCATAAAGCCTTCTTCAATTTCTTCCAATTTCCTTTTCCTCAAATTTACATAAAATTCCCAAACTAAAGGGGTATATGTTTTCTCATCAATAGACAACAGACTGCTCCAACCAACATGATCAAACATATCCAAAGTATTTGATAGATTCAAAAAGCGGAATGATTTACATGATAGCCACAGATAATGGTTCGATTTCTTGAAACCCAGTCATTATACACAGCCTCATATTTGGACTCAAGAAATGAGGTACCTGATTTTTAGAACTCATTTGTTCTGGAGATGACTCTGAAGAATCGTAGTAGGAAGCAGAGAACTATGGTTGAGGAGAAGATTCTTTTGCTTTTGTCTTGGTTGAAGTCAAAGCCTTTTCCTTCATTGTTGGAGACGATTTTTGCCCTTTCTTTGATTTTGGGATGGAAGATTTAGTCTTGGTCATCTGAAAGATTTAAGCTCTCTCTAGGCTTTTGGTTTTTTAAGAACAAGAGTACAGATGATTTTTAGGAAAAGATGGTTACAAGGGTTTCAAAGGAGAGAAAAGTAGATTGCTTTGAATGTCTAGAGTAATGTGAGAATAAAGTGCCTTGAAAACATAAGTTTTTCTAAGGAGTTTAGAAAAACGCGCAAACCAATTTTTTGAAATTTAAAATTTGGAATACGAAAAATATTAGTGATGGATTTTAGAACTAGACTCGATCCGAAATTATCATCCAAAAGAGTGTTTTCCCAAAATTCATTTTGGATGTAGGAATTGGATTCTAATATTGTGTCCAAAATAGAGGATGAGGTATTTTGGATGTAGAATTTTGTTTCCAAAACCTTTTTCTTCACAAATCCAGCACAAAGAAGACTTATACCACATGGTTAGTTATCAAATTCTTGTAATTCCCAAACAGCTTCTCAAATTGTTGAATCTATCCTCAGCTAGAGGTTTAGTGAAGATATCTGCAAGTTGTTCATCCGTTGAGATATATTCAACGCACACATCACCTTTGAGTACATGGTCTCGGATGAAGTGATGTTTAACTTCAATGTGCTTTGTCCTTGAATGCTGCACTGGGTTTTTTGTTAGATTGATAGTACTTGTATTATCACATAATATAGGTACACAATTAAAATTAAGATTAAAATCTAGCAACGTATTCTTCATCCATAAGATTTGAGCACAACAACTCCGGACTGCAATATATTCAGCATCAGTGGTAGATAAGGATACACAATCCTGCTTTTTACTGTGCCATGACACAAGGGAATGTCCAAGAAATTGACAATGGCCACTAGTATTTTTTCTTTCAACTTTACACCCTGCATAATCTACATCAGTATATCCTATAAGATCAAAAGTATTAGTACGAGGATACCATAATCCATAATCATATGTGCCAATCAAGTATCGAAGTATGTGTTTAACTACACATAAATGTGATTCCTTTGGACAAGATTGAAATCGAGCACAAAGACATACTCAAAACATGATGTCTGGTTAGCTGGCAGTAAGATAGAGTAGACTTCCAATCATGCCTCTATACTTGTGCTCATCTACTTTCTTACCCTTTTCATCATAATCAAGTTTAATGGATGTACTCATAGGTGTGCTGATTTCTTTTGTTTCATTCATACCAAATCTTTTGAGCAACTCTTTGGCATACTTAGCTTGATTTATAAAGATACCATCCTTAGTTTGCTTAGTTTGTAGTCCAAGGAAGAAGTTTAGTTTTTGCCATCATACTCATCTCAAATTCTTGCTGCATAGTCTTAGCAAACATCTTGCACAAAGATTCATTAGTAGCACAAAAAATAATATCATCAACATAGATTTGAACAATTAGTAAATCATCAGGGTAATCAGATTTAATGAACAAGGTATTATCAATCAAGCCTCTAGAGAATCCTTTCGAGATCAAAAATCCACTAAGTCTTTCATACCAAGCCCTTAGAGCTTGCTTTAATCTATAAAGAGCTTTAGAAAATTTGAAAACGTGATTTGGAAAGTGCTTATGAATAAAGCCTGGAGGTTGTTTAACATACACTTCCTCTTCAATAAAGCCATTTAGAAATGCACTTTTGACATCCATTTGATAAAACATAAAATTTTTGAAGAAGCAAGTAACATTCGTATAGATTCCAGTCTAGCAGCAAGTGCAAATGTTTCATCATAGTCAATGCCTTCTTCTTGATTAAATCCTTGGGCAACCAATCTAGCTTTAATTCTGATTACAGCCCCACTTTCATCAAGCTTATTTCTAAAAACCCAATTTGTACCAATAACAAGTCGATCATGAGGTCTAGGGACAAGTTTTGAAACTTGATTTCTTTCAAATTGATTTAGTTCTTCTTGCATGGCAATAATCCAAAATTCATCATGTAAAGCAATATCAATGCAGCTAGGTTCAATATTTGAAAGAAGAGTAAAGTTGTCAACGAAATACCGTCTAGTTTTAACTCCATGGTTTGGATCTCCAATAATTTGTTCCTTTGGATGAACTGATTTGTATTTCCAATCTTTCGGCAGTTGATGATTTGCAGAATCTTCAGTTTGTTCTTTCTCTTGTTCAATCTACAATTTTTTAATCTCTTTTTCTTTTGCATGAGTATCTAATGGTGGAGCTTTAACATGATCTAACTTAACTTCATTTTAATTCCCTACATCATCGTCATCTCTTTTTGAAGTATAAATGTTAGATTCATCAAATACAACATGCACAGATTCTTCCACACAATCTATTCTTTTATTGTATACTCTATAAGCTTTTTTGTTGGAAGAATATCTAAGAAATATGGCCTCATCGGACTTGCTATCAAATTTTCCAATATTATCTCTTGTATTTAGGATAAAATATTTACATCCAAATACTTTAAAATAAGAGATAGAATGAGTTTTATCAAACATAAGTTCAAATGGAGTTTTTTCTCAAAAATGGTCTTAACATAACTCGTTTTATTACGTAGCACGCTGTGCTAATAGCTTCCGCCCAAAAGTATTTTGGAAAAGCATTTTCACAAAGCATTGATCTAGCCATTTCTTTTAAAGTTTGATTTTTCTTTTCAACAACACCATTTTGTTGAGGAGTTTTAGCTACTAAAAAAATATGAAAGACTCTATTTTCATCATAGAAGTGAGTAAATTCATTGTTACAAAATTCTTTGCCATTATCACTTCTAATAGAAATTAGTTTGCATCCAATCGAGTTTTGGATGCGCTTTATCAGTTTTGAAAATTTAGAAAAGGTTTCATCCTTTTGTCCAAGAAATAAGGTCTAGGTAAATCTAGAGAAATAATCAACAAGTACATATGCATATTTCTTAACTCTAAGACTAGCAGCCCTCATGGGTCCAAACAAATCTATATGAACTAATTCGAGTGGTTTTGAGGTAGAAGTTATTTTCTTTGGTTTAAAAGAGGTTTTGATTTGCTTCCCAAACTGACATGTATCACATATTTTATATTTATCAAATTTCATTTTTGACAGTCCCTTAACAAGTTCTTTTGAGGACAGTTTATTTAACAAATCAAAGGATACATTACCTAATCTTCTATGCCAAAGATAACCATCATTGTCATGAACGGATAGGCATCTAATTCCATTAGCTACAAGGTCATTAAGATAAAACACATATACATTTCCTATACGTTTAGCAGTAAAGATGATTTCGAGATTTCCACTGTCAAGTATAGAGTAAGAATCTTTTTCAAAAATGACTTTGCAACCACTGTCACAAAGTTGACTAATGCTGAGTAGATTATATTTCAAATCATCAATAAGTAAAACTTACTTTATAATTGTCAAGGAACCTTTACCAATATTACCAATGCCGAGAATCTTTCTTTTCTTCTTGTCTCCAAATGTAACGAATCCTTCATTTGTGGTGTGAATATCTTCTAACACGGCTGCATTTCCAGTCATGTGTCTTGAACAACCGCTGTCCAAGAACCACTTGGTGAAGCTTAAAGATCGTGCCTATACATGAGAAGAATGGATGATTTTTGGTACCCACACTTTCTTGGATCCATGAAGGTTAGTAATATTTTCTTTGATTTTCCAAAATGTACTTCACCGGTTTCAAATTTTCTTTTGATAAGGCATCTTAAAACTGTATGTCCCAGTTTTTCACAGTATGTGCATGCTTTGTATGTGCTGTGAGAAGAAGCAGGTTTAACATATTGAGACTTGTTCTTTTTGTTTTTATTCTTACGTTCATATCCTAAGCCATTTTGATTTCCCGCAAAAATAAATCTGGGCTTGCAAATTTTGTCTTTATCCTCATATATGTATCCTAACCCACTTTGGTTACCAATTTGATGATGAGTTCCAAGTAATTTTTCCAGATTACTTTTACCATTTGTGAATTTTTCAATGCAATTGGTAAGATCATTTACTCTAATCTTCATATCATCAAAAGTGCTAACCATGCATTCAAAAGTTTGAATTTTATCACACAAGTTTTTGTGTTTCCAGAGATGCATTGTGCACGATAGTCATGATCACATCTTTTTCAATTATAGCATACGTATGTGTTTCAAGAGATATTTTATAGTCATTCAGCAAAGCTTCATTTTCTTTCACCAGACTTTTAACCTTCAACTTTAATTCTTTATTTTTTCTGGACAGTTTTTTTAATTCATAAAACATATCACATAACAACTCATTAGGATCAACATGCTTTTTAGTCATAGATATAAGCAAATTAAACATGTAGTCTAATATTGAAAGGTTTACCTCATTTTCCAACGCCATGAAGCAAATGTTGGCAGTTTTTTCCTCAGATTCCTCATCTTCAGACTCAGCGTCATTTAAGTCCTAAGCTCCTATCAATCTTTTAACTTTCTTTACCTTCAGGTCTTTCTTTTTCTTAAATGTTTTTCCTTACCTTTTGCAATCGGACAGTCCATAATGAAGTGATCTGTGCTTTTACATTCAAAACATTGAGGTTTGAAGTCAGAGGTTTGTCCTTTCTTTCTTATAAGCTTCCTTCCTCTTTTGTAGTTTTCTTTGTTGAATATCCTTTTGAATTTCTTTGTTATAATTGCTAAAACATCATTGTCCATCTCCATGCATTCATTGCTTTCTGAAAGACTTATTTCTCCATCTTCATTTTCAGCCTTTAGCGCAATCCCTTTTCTGCCTCTATCATGATCATCAGATTCATGAAATCTATTAAGCTTCATCTCATGAGTTAAAAGGGATCCGATCAACTCTTCAGTAGGTAAGGGTTTTAAGTCCTTGGATTCTTCTACAACAAGAGTTTTAGGCTGCCAGCCTTTTGATAAAGCATCAAGAATTTTTCGATTTTGTTCCCCAAGAGAATAAACTTTTCTGTAAGCTTTCAGTCCATTTGAGATATTAGTAAATCTTGTGAACATATCAGTGATTCTTTCATTTGGCCTCATAGTAAATAATTCATAGTCATGAATTAGAAGCCCTAGTTTTGATTCTTTGACTTGGTTAGTCCCCTCATGGGTGACTTCAAGTAATCTCCACATATCATGGGCTGAATCACAACCACTAATACGGTTGTATTCAGTTGCATCTAGTGCACAACACAAAATGTTCATAGCTTGAAAATTTAGAGTCATTTTTACATTGTCTTCCACACTATACTCATCATTCTGTTTAGGTATTTTTATGCCATCAATCATCTTTGATGGAATAAAAGGACCATTCTCTATTAAACTCCATAACTCAAAATTAATAGAACACACATAAATTTTCATTCTATTTTTTCAGAAAGTATAGTTGCTTCTACTAAACAAAGGAGGACGATTTGTTGAAGACCTTTCAACATATGGAAGAGAGGATAAGCTTGCCATTAAGATCTTTTCTACAAGGTTGTTAAACCAAGAGTATGTAGACCAAGATCTGATACCAAATGAAAAACCTTATGGGGGTGAATAAGGTTTTTGACAAGCAAAATTTATTTTTTCGATTTGTCTAAAACGCTGAATAATGATGATTACCAAGATGCTTGGACTGACTTTATAGATTCATAGAAAGTTATCCAAGCACTTGTAGATGTATATCCAGATTTAGACAGCAAAAGAACATCAAAAGTAGTACATGAACAACTGAATAAAATGAGACAAGAGATGTATAGTGGTTCGATCAACAATGATCTACGTTCACTACCTTAAGCCCACACTTAAGGATTTTCAATCCTATTTCATTAACCTCAATTAATGAAACTGTTTCACATACAAGAGAGGATTACCACACTAGGTTTTCCACAACCTCTCAGTCACGCAAACACATCAAGGATCACTTTACTAGGTTTTACTCCACAACCTTGACACAAACACAAAACAAGGATATCCCAATGGGTTTTACCATACAATCTTGAACATAAATCAATACAAGGCTCACCCCTATGGGTTTTACACCACAACCTTAATACAAATACAAAATAAGGATCACTCCAATGGGTTTTACACCACAACCTTGCACTACAACAGAGATTTGAATATCAATAGAAAAGAAATAAGCTCACTTACTTGAGCAGATGATCAATCGGATACAAGGCACAAATACTTTTATCTTTGATATACAATGAACTCACTTTGAAGCTAGATAAAAGGAGACTTTTGAAAATATTGAGTAATAATGTTTCTAAGATGAATGTTTCAAAAATCTTATGTCTAATCTTGCTTTAAGGGCTATTTATAGAGCTAAAAAGTGGAGTGCCAATGATTATAAAGAAACAGCTATAAATTTTCTGTTTAAACTCATTCGTGTTTTGGACGACAATACATCCAAAAGGTAAGTCCAAAATGGCACTAACCAGACAGAAACTTTTCAACCCAGTTTACAAGAGTTTGGATGAACCTTTTGGATTCAAACTGTTCCATCCAAAATTCTGTGATTTTCAAAAAGTTTGAAAACATCTCATTTGAAGCTTCAAGGTGAAGTCAAATGAATCAAGAGATAAGAAGACATAGGAATTAATAGATATACCTTAATAACACTTCCTAGTCTATCATTTTTCATAAAGAACTTCCTTGATATGTAACTCCACATACTTTAATCTTCTTATTTGATCTTCTATTCTTGATTTCAGTGATGAAGGAGTTGCCAAGAAATCTTATCTGAAAACTTTTGAAGAATAAAGGTTAAACATGTCCTATCACAATAGATTAACAAGTTAGTCCATATCAACGTTTGTCATAAATCAAAACACAGAGGAAAGCCCTTAAGGCTAACAAATATCATTAGCAAACAACATACACTATGGCATAACCTTCTGTATAGTGTAGGTTAACTAGTCCATAACGGCCGCAAAGAGGAAAGAATTAAGCGCTGATCCTTGATGCACCCCGATAGTAATAGGATCCTCTGTAGTTACTCTGGCACAATTCCTTACACTTGTACATGCTCCCTTATACATATCTTTAATGAGAGTAATATATTTTAACGATACACCTGTCTTGGCCAGCACCCATGAAACTACTTCTATAGGCACCTTGTGATAGACTCTTTTCAGGTCAATAAATACCATATGTAAATCTTTCTTTCTTTCCCTATAATATTCAATCATCTGCCGTAATAAATGAATTGCCTCCATAGTGGAATGCCCAAGTATAAAACCAAATTAATTATCTGAAATATGTATAATGACCTTTAATCTCTATTCCATCACTCTCTCCCAAAACTTCATAGTATGACTCACGAGGAATCAGAGTACTCTTCCTCCGCTCTGATTATCTTAAACATCCCCTTTATTCTTATACAAAGGAGTCAGAGTACTCTTCCTCCACTCTGTAGGAATCTTATTAACTCTATATGTCTTATTGAACAGACTTGTCAACCATGCAATACTTATCTCTTCTAAACACTTCTAAACCTCGATCAGTATACCATCCTGTCCCACTGCCTTTTTTGGTCTCATCCTTTTAAGGGCCTCTCGGACATCATGCTTCTGAATATGACGAATACATGAACGGTTAACATTTTCATTCGAAATTGAAAAACTACCCACACTCGAAACTTGAACTTGACTCTCATTAAATAACTTATCAAAATAGGACCTCCATCTTTCCATGATTTCTTCATCTTTAACCAAAACTCTATAGTTGTCGTCCTTCACACATTTCACCACACCGATATCTCGCGTCTTCTTCTTCCTAAAATGTGCTAGTCTATATATATTCTTCTCCCTATCTTTAGTATCCAACTTTTTATATAAATCCATGTAAACTATGGATCTTGCTTTTCTAACAGCTTTTTTAGCTTTTCATTTCGCGACTTTGTATTTTTCAAAATTCTCATCACTAATACACTTCTCTAAGTTTCTATAGCACTCTCTTTTACTCCTTACAGCTTCTTTCACTTTGTTTTTCCACCACAACACGTCATTGTTTATAGGTACTCTTCCTTTAGATTCACTAAGCACTTCCTTAGTTACTATCCTGATACATTGAGCCATCTTTCTTCATATAGTATAAGGCTCTGAATCCATATCAAAAGACCAGTTATCTGCCTGAACTACCTTATCAACAAAGGCTTTTCTTTCATCCCCCTGTAGCTTCCATCACTTGATCCTAGGGTCAACTTTGAAGCTTTGAAAACAGAGGAAGCCATGCAAATAGTGAAAATAAAACCAGAAAAGCACCACATCCGACGCAGTGAAAAGCCAAAAATAATACATTTGTGTGTCCTTGGTCTGTTTGGCTGAGTAGAAGAGGTGCTAACCATTGGAATGGCTACTTATCTCGATATCGATTCTGGCGAAAAACTAGCAATCCTTCAACTTCTTCTTAGCATGAACGCGAAGCTTTTCGTTTCTCAGAATATTCCACCACCCAATCTGTGTTGGTGAAACAACCTAGGTGAAGAATTATCCTTCTTAATCTTTTGCTATTAATTCGTAAAATAAAAATATAATAAAGGAAGAAAAGAAACGAAAGAGAAAAATAGAGAAAAGAAGCACTGTTTGTTTTTCCCTCTCTGTGTCGTGTGTTCTCTGGGGAAAAACTCCAACACACAATGCATGACTATTCACTGTCCAGATAACTAAACCCCGGTGTTTTTAATATTTCAAACATCCAGAGGCTATCAACAAAAGAGGTTTGACTAAGCCTTAACTCTTTTGTTCCGTTATTAAAAAAAAACCTTTAGTCTAAGCTATTAGGCCATAATTAACTAATTATTTTCCTTGGACCCAATGAGTCCAAAAATAATAACCATTAATTATTTATTTCTTGAACCTATTAAAATAACCCAATAAATAATTAATGAGCTCAAATGAATAAAAATAATTATTTAAGCCTTTTATTAACTAGTTTAAGTCCAGATTAGTTTTCCTAATTATTCAATCTGGGCTTAAGCCCTGAACAATTAATTAACCAATTAAACTAGATAATAAAATTAATTTCTCTTGTTTCTTTATGTTATTCTAATCAAAAAATAAATTAAACTTCTTGAATAAAATAAAATTCATTTTTAATTAGGACTATTTCCTCAACGTAAAATAATTAGGACTTACGGGCAATTCTAAGGAACAAAAGATACATTATCTTGGCTACAAAAATGATCAAAATACCCTTACTATATAAATAGCTGCATTTTGTATTTTGAACATTTTCTAATATCACTATAAGGAAATATTGACCCCATGGACAATGCTGCATTAGCTATGTCTTCGACCTACAGGTGAAATAACTAAAATACCCCACTACACATCGCCGTGCATTTAAAGAGGAAAGAGTATACTAACACCTCTCTAAAAGACATCTACCATCCTTAAGTCTCTAGTTCAATTATCCATGACTTTTTGGAATATTTCCGCTTTCCAAGGAAGCTACCCTAGAGTCAATATCCAAGTTATGTTCCCTAAAACCCTGAATAATTAGATTATTCGGACAACTACAAGGGGTGATATAGTGTAGACATTATCTTGTACATGTCTGTCTTGACTAACTGGTTACATGTACCAAACATATAAGTATATTGGTCATTCTAAAGAACCTCAACTATAGTATATCAAAGCATACGCTTCTAGTTTCGTCAGACTGCTAACTCATATTGAAGCTGTAAAGTACAAATCCACATTGTAGCAGTAGTAGTCAAGGTTTTTATCACATAGTACTTTTAGAATCCAGTACTATGGTCCTGTTCTACGTATTCAAAATACTCTTGTGTTAAGAAATAAGAAGACTACTTATTAGCTAAAAATAAACCATTCCCTATTCAAAATTCATAACATAATAACCTTGTCATGATAAGATTCCCATTCTTATCATTCGGATAAGAATAGTAGTTTATGTGTTAAGTATCCCATAGTCCATACCTTACTGTGAAAGACCTCCATTCACATGAACCACTTACTTAAACATAATGGGTCTTTTTTAATAAAATCATGCACAAATATAAAGAAGATTTCACAAACAATTTCTGAGAAAAAATACTTTTATTAATACAAGTCAAAATTACATTAGAAATCTAGTTTAAGAGGGCATACATCCCAACAATCTTCCACTTGTACTCTAAGACTAAGTAAATCTATATGTGCCTACCCCTATGGCGTTTAAGTGCCTTCTAAAGACTTTTTCCACCAAAGGCTTGGTGAAAAGATATGCTAGATTGTTCTCCGAAGCAATTTGTTCCACCACAATTTCCTATCTTTGGATGATATCCCAAATCAGGTGGTACTTCCTCTCTATGTGCTTTCCCTTTTTGTGGTTCCTTGGTTCTTTAGATTTTGAGATTACATCAATATTATGGCAATACATCACAACTGGTTTGTCCATTTGTGGCACGACTCCAAGTTCTAAGAGGAACTTCCGGAGCCAAACTACTTCCTTGAATGCCTCTGAAGCTGCCACATCCTCAGCTTCTATGGTTAAGTCAGCAATGTAAAATTGCTTGATACTCCTCCATAAAATAGCTCCTCTAGACAAGGTGAAGACATATCCACTAGTGAATTTTCTCTCATCTTTATCTATCTAGAAGTCTGAGTCCATATATCCTATAGGAACCAAGTCATCAGCCCTGTAAACAAGCATATAATCTCTCGTACCTTTGAGATACTTGAGAATATACTTTACAGCCTGCTAATAAACCTCCCCAGAGTTTGACTGATATCTGCTAGCTAAGGCTACGACAAAGCAAAAATATTTGGTCTAGTACACAGAATGGCATACATGAGACTTCCCATAGCTAAAGCATAGAGAATCCTACTCATTCTTTTTCTTCTTGAGACTTTGGACAGTCATTTGAAGAAAAAGATAACCCATGTCTGTAAGGGATCAACGCCCCCTTACATAAGTCCATGCTGAACTTGACCAACATTTTGTCAATGTATGTAGCTTGGGATAAGCCTAACATTCTCTACTTCCTATTTCTAAGAAGTTTTATCCTAAGAATGTAACTAGATTCATCTAAGTCCTTCATACTGAATGGACTAGATAGCTAAACTTTAATAGATGAGAGTGTCCTTACATCATTTTCAATGAGTAGAATGTTATCCACATATAGTACAAGAAAAACCACGTTTATGCCTTCCAGTTTTCCTATACACACATGGTTTATTCTCTTTTTGAATGAAACAGTAAGATTTTATAGTCTCATCGAAATGAATATTCCATACTTTGAATGCCTGCTTAAGTTCATAAATGGATTTTTTAAGCTTATAAACTATATGTTCTTGGCCTTTAGCAATAAAACCTTCTGGTTGGGACATATAGATGTCTTCACTAAGATGGCCATTTAAAAATGCCGTCTTGACATCTATTTGCTATATCTCATAGTCATAATGACATATAATGGTAATGGGTATACGAATGGACTTAAGCATGGCTACCAGGGAAAAGGTTTCCTCATAATCGATCCCTTCTTTCTGAGTATACCCTTTCACCACAAGCCTAGCTTTGAAGGTTTCCACCTTCCTATTTGCTCCTCTCTTCCTCTTGTACACCCACTTACACCCAATGAGTTTTATCCCATCAAGTGAAAGTACAAAATTCCAAACTTGATTGAAGTACATAAACTTAATCTTGGCTTTTATTGCTTCATGGCATAGATCTGCATCGGCATCAGCAATAGCCTCCTCATATCTAGTGGGATCTTATTCCTGATGGTCGGAGATTAGGACAAATGCCTCTCCAGTCCATCTTTCTGGAACTCTAGATATCCTCCTGATGACCAATTCGGAGCACTAGCAAGTGTAGTAGATCTTGTTTATAGTAACAAGGTCGTCCCACAGATATTATAAATTCAAAATTCCTCCTACTAAAATCAATTTTAACTTGAATTAAAAGAAAACAAAGATTTCAATGATTGTTGTGTTGAGAATTAAATCGAAATAATTAAATTAGCACTTCTTCCCGGATAAAGATTGTAAGAAGATGATCTAAGGCACATGATTTCACTAAATTAACTCTTATATTACCAACGTGACCCATAGAGTGTACCTTATCAGTTAATCAATGTCCAGAATTAACTAATATCATTTTTCAAGGTATATTAATTCTATCCCTCCAAGTAACCCAACTATATTTCTATGATGAATTCAATTCAAAGGAATGTATTCAAGAATATGACATTATAATGATCACAAAAACCATGCAAATATATTTCTATTTCACATGTAATTTGTAGTCTGATTACCTGTCCTAATTAACTAAGTCATTTTTTTAATTTTCCTAGTTAATGATAAATTAATTTGAATGGTGATTAGGCATTCAATTGCTTTGAGTACAATAATTAGGTAAAGACTTAGTAACACCCTTCAAATAACGGAATCACAAGATAATATAATAATCAATACTAGTTACATCAAGGCCTTAGAATAAGAACTTAATACATAATTGAAGAGAAATTCAATAACAAATTAAAAGAGAAGGTATGAGAAAATATCACAGTATACTAATACAATCTCCAAGTTTGTCCATGAGTAGCCTCCAATATGTGTCCAACAATGGAAAACCCTCTCACAATTACTACCAAAAAACCCTAGGAAGATAATACCTAAAGCTAATGTCAAATGAAACTGAACAAAATTTGTCTCTAATGGCTTAGTCCTCCAAAATTTGCTCTTTTCGGCTTTTATCTTCATGGTAGCCTATGGAGAGTTCAATTCGGCCCCTAATTGGTAAATCCGGTGCCGGATTTTACTCTTCTCAAGAGATCTTCCAAAATTTACTTCTTCAACCCCGCAACTTGTATGCTCTTTCATTCAAGTCCCTAGAAAAATCAAATAACCACAAAAAAGGAGTAAATTGTTCAAATAAACCCCATATTGCATTAAATAATAACATGATCTATCCAAAAGTCACCCAAAATATTCAATACATTATCACTACATCAAACTCCCCCACACTTAGATGTTTGCTTATCCCCAAGTAAAACCAGGTTTAAATCAAATTATCAACACAAATAGGTGTCAAGATCATAGCTCAAATATTTCTCTAGTTCATGCTAATAAAAACAAATGCTCAAGTACTCCACATAACGAATGCAAGACTTGTGTTAGTGAAATCGAACCCCGTAGTGCAAAACAATTACTCAACAATGTTCTCAAGTCATTCAAAGAGTTGAGTTTAAATAAAATATGCATTTCATAGGCTTACTTTTATACTCTCTCTCCACTAATTGAGGCATATCATGATTCCACTTAGATCAAGTAGGACTTTATCGCTTGTAATGTAAGGCTAGGGAATTTGGCTAATAATCGAAAGATAGAAGATAACGACATACAAAGAAAATAGAGCTTGCAAGGGGAAAAAATTGACAACAAAACATAGCAAAAACTTCAATTTTTTGCTTGCCCCAATACATACCAACATTTAATTCCCAAATCCTCATACCATAATCAGGGTGTACACTAAGCGCTTTTTGTATTCTCACCATTACACTTGTTGCACAACCTCAATATTATGAAAATTCATTCCCATGATGACCGTTCAACAAGCCTAGACCAACAACCAATGACTGGAGATGCATGACAACGACACCCAATAGAAAATAATAGTCCTGAAATCTGTCATGTTCTTCTACAACCCTGTACTTTTATCCCATCGAGCAGTAAAAGAATCAAAATATGAATCAAGCCTTCACAAGAAAATAATAGGTTACTATATTCACTGGTTCATGAAAGAATTAAATACAGTTAGGCACAAAAAAGGTGCTAGGGATAATGCATAAGGTAAGCTTGAAAGGCTCAAACTGTCCAAAGAAGGCTTGTGACTGTCGTTTCAAAGTAAAATCATGAATGCCTTTTTATTTCACCTCAAGAGGTATTTAAGTACATTCTAGAAGCAGCAACAGGAGATGTTTCAGGAAAATCTGACTTGAAAATAATGTCAAACATTTGCATACACTACATGGGTCTATGGTGCGCAAAAAGAGCCATGTATAAGTTATACAAAGTATAGAACAAATGCTTCATCAACACAACCCAGATACATATATCAAGATGATCTTGAAGCCATTCAAAAATATTATGGGACAAACACACATGATGGGACAAACACACAAGGGTAAAGTACCAACCACCCAGAAGATAAAAATAAACAAGTGAAGCATAAACATGTAATACCGCCCCCACACTTAAAGCTAGCAATGTCCCTACTGATAGGAAGTAAAGCAAAAATAAAAGAAAAGAAATGCAAAGAAAACAGACTTCCTTGGCATCAAGGGCACGGAGCAAGAGGGTATCAGGCCTCGCGACCATCAGACCCATCGGACCTAGGGGCATAATTAGAATCAGCAATGCTATCCGAGTTAACCGCTGCAGCAGTGGAAGCATGAGGGGGCCTACCACGAGGTTCACTCGGAAGAGTGTGATAGTAGAGGCAGCATGCGCTCTTGGCAGTCTAAGCGGGTGACAATTTGTTGTTGTCCTTGATAGAGCTATAAAAGGAGAGTCTGCATATATCTTAAAGGAACAATCAGATCAACAAGGAAAGGAGAAGAACTAGTAGATAGAGCTAGGGAAACAGGAGGAGAAGGAGTAGGGGTAGCTGAAGTGTTCGGACTTGGGTATAAAAATCATATAAAAACTAGGCACATTCCCAATCAAGTTTAAATTAAAATGTTAAACCCAAATCACACATATGAGCAAGCGTACTCATCATTAACTGAGCATAGGGTTCAAACGAGTGTCGATCCTCAAGGACCAAGTAGACATTAATTACCTTTCTTTCATTGTTTAACCGACTCAATAAAACAAAATTGAAATAAAATTTAAAAAATAAAATAAAAACAAAAATATATACGTGTCAAGGATGTAGATTTATGTAATTCAAACCATTGATTAGACAACCATGATTTTAAAGTACCTAACATCTATCATAACTAATTATTCTCTTGGCATCATGAAGAATTAAAATAGACTCACTTCTTTCTCAATCCATGAATCCCTATCTTCTAGGTTACTTAGAATCACATACTCTGTCTCAACCAGTCTTACCCAAAAGATGCATTAAATACAATTATTTGATTAAGTCCCATTCTCAGGCAAACTTAACCCATGAAATTAACCAATTGAATCCATATTCTGGCAGACATCAATTAACCTTTAATTACTCTGTTCTTGCAATTAACCCCATTTTCAGACAATTTAAAAGACAACAAATATGAAATCAATCAATTGAACTACCAACCCTATTCTCAAGCAAGTTAATGGCACAATCAATTAATCTCGCAATCAACCCAAGTAATTAAATATCAAGAATAACAATCAGTTAATCAAAAGATCAAATAACTCTAAATACCATGAACATCTAAATAAATGTCAAATTATAATAAAATAATTAAAACATCATTGTCAAGAAAAGAAAACAAATGAAAGAAATAGATACTCATAGACAAGCCTTCTTCTTCTCCCTTCATAGACCCTTTTGTACAATCTTCCTTAAACTATTTATCTAGAGAAAATATTGGTGATAAAATAAATCTAAATCCCTACATTGTGCAACTCCCTTTTTCTATGTACATTGGCCTTTATTTATAGGCTTACAAAGTTCCTAAAAGAATCCTAAATAAAGAAGAAGTAATTACCTAAAAATAATCCAAAACCAAAAAGGAGTAATAATTGCTAAAATAAAATCCTAACTAAAATACTAAATAAAATCAAAGGAAAACTCAGTTGTCCACCGTCTTGACTTTGTAAATTGGAAATTCAATTTGAATTAGACTTTTGTCTTCTTGTGCTGAAGATCATGGAATTAGAATTGCTGATGCCTTTGATATTTGTATTGGAATCGTACTGAATTTTGCTACCAATTTGAGCCGTGCGAAATTCTATCTAGCCGAATCTTTCTTTTTGTGGTGTGTCGGCTCAATTGAGCTGCACTCTCCTTTTCATCTAAGCCACTGAGAATCCTTGTTTCCCTTTTGATGTCAACTTTCCAAGCCATGAAGCTGCTGACCGAAGATTGCTTAATTATTGCATCGGCTTACTGAGCCGATTTCCATCTATTTCGGCTGAAGACTGAAGCCGTTTCTTTGGCTTTATTCTTGTTTCGGCTGCTCCTTTTCCCTTCTTCTTTTGTCCTTTCTCAGCCATCTTTGTTGACCTTTCTTTCTCCCTTTTGGCCCCACCGAATTCCTTCACTTTGTTGCAATTGCTGTTGCTTTTGTTTTGCATTGGCCCCACCGAATTCCTTCAGCTCAAGTGATGAATTTGCTGACCGAACTTCCTTCCTTCTTTTGCTAATTGCTTGAATTATTTTTGTCCTTTTCTTTGCTGTCCGAAATTTATCTGACATTCACTTACTTTTCTCCCTTTTCCTTTCTAACATCAATTGCAATTGTTCCTCCATTTCTTTTCAATTTCTTCGCTTTTCTCTTTTGCTTTTCCAGTGGCTAACTGGCACCGGTTCCCCTTCCTGGGCTGATGTCGGCTCTGTTCTAAAAAATTCCACAATTAGCTATAATTTTTTCTTCCTTTTGCATAAAATTATAAAAAAGTATTTTTAAAAAGAAAATATCAAATAGGAAGGAATATAACTAGTTATTGCACAAAATGTATCACAAAATAATATCAAATAACTAAGAAAAATATGACTAATTTAGGCCATATCAGTAGTGGATAAAGATGGTACAGAAGGCTGTGGGGCCCCAAAAGGAACGGGGTGACCTTTATAGTGCCAAGCACTAATAACGGAGTGGGAATAGCCCAGACTAGAAATACTAGCCATACTCAGGATATTGGAAGAAGTGGTGTCCTCTTTGAACTCTCCAGTGATATTAATGTTAGAAACCTCAAAGAGCTGAGATAGGAGACGAGGAAAACATAAAGCTTTGCTAGGGCTGGCAGCACGGGCAGAAGCGAGTATTTCATGGACAATCACACTACCAAGAGGAGCAGGAGCTGCACCTATACCATTGAGAAGCTTATATAGGATATAGAAATCACAATTCCTAATCTCATTGAGGCTACTAGCACAAGGTATAACATTAAAGCTCACAAGATAAGCGAGAAGGTGATGAGTAAAACTGAGGTCATGTGCATGAACAGTGGCTCGATTAGGATTGGAAGGGCGAGGAGTGACTCAGGCACCTAACTGGTCGAGAGTGGAAAGAAGACTGAAGCTTAAATTAGTATATACCCGGTCAGTACCAAAGTGAATATCCTCACAATCATCCGCAAAGTGAAAGACAGTGGTGAGAGTGGACCGGGACACGATAATGGGAATGCCCTTAACACTAGAGTGGATCTCAGTGACTCGGATGCCTCTATCGTCAATGTTAGCATAAAACTGACACACCAACTTAGGGTAATAATAAGGAGGAAGACGAAGAAGAGGTTCCCACCCTAGGCGGTAAAAAGGAGCAAGCAAATGAAAGAAGGCATCAACCTCAGAGTGAATGGTTTTCTCAATGATCAACTTGCAACGCTTGCATCTCTCATACCATACAAGACTGTCCTCATTATGAAAATGGGGAGAAATAGTGGGAGACGAAACAGGAGAGACCAATGGGGTAGAGGAAGATGGGTGAGTGAATCGAGCTGTGGCATTTTTACACTTAGCACCGGCCCCACTAGCTATGACAAGGAGGAAAGACACAAAAATAATGAGAATAGAGAACCACAAAGGCCACCAGTCAACAACACCCTAACAAAAACAACCAAACAAACTGGGTGAAGAACCCACTTCACAATCATATTAATACTACCCCACAACCACTAGTGTATGTCAATAAACTACCCAAAGTCCCCCAAACTAAATAGACAACACACAAAATAGAAATAGATGGGACAATAAAAAGGTCACATACGCCCCACCCATAGAAGTAAACGAAGAAATTATGATGTGTATAGCCAACTACCCAACAATATCAAAAGAGGAAAAATTTAAGAATAAACAAAAACAAGGGTACCAGAGAAGACAAAGAGGCCCACAGTCAACAGAGGCGGGCAACT
This sequence comes from Voacanga thouarsii, assembly GCA_026120185.1. Lineage (NCBI taxonomy): Eukaryota > Viridiplantae > Streptophyta > Magnoliopsida > Gentianales > Apocynaceae > Voacanga > Voacanga thouarsii. Next base: position 249,253 of record JANUWF010001993.1, read on the forward strand.
GGTGGCACCAACTCAATAGGTGGCGGTAGAACAACAGGGGTCACCACAACCCGAACAGTAGTGTAGACTGTCAACGAAGAATGGGAAGAGACACCGTTGCCGAAAGGAATGGGTGTGTGGGTACAGGCGCCGGAAGGAAGAAAAACTTATGGCTACAAAACTGGAGGTAGAAGAAAAAAGAGGTGAGTGCAGACCGAGAGATATCTGGCACCGGTTTTAGCTCATGAGGAATCCGGTGCTGGACTTAGGCACAGCAGGCGCCGAAAACTCTTTGGTAGTTGGCTGAACGCGTGGCGACGAATCCGTCGCAGGATTGGAGAATATTCGGCACCGAAAATTCTCTGGACACCTGCAACTAGCTAATCCGGCGCGGGATTTGATGAGAATCAGCACTAGAAATTTTCTGGTGGTCGGTGGCTGGCGAATCCAATGCGGCATTTAAGAGACTAGGCGCCGGAAATTCTCTAGTGAAATTGACTGGAAGGAAAAAGGAAGGGAAAAATGAAGGGGAAGAGATAAAATATAAGAAATAAAGTATAAGAATAAATAAATAAATATAAATAAATAAAATGAAATGAAAACGATAAAGAATGACCCGAAAAAAAACACAACATGCATTAGGATGCAAACCAAGAAAGGAGAACCTTTCTTATGGAGTAGCGTCATCCACTCTTTATTTAATGATGCCTTACCTGGACTAGATTACGTCAATGTATGAAGTATGTAACTCACTGATAGGGGCTAAATTAGTCATATTTTTCCTAGTTATTTGAGGTTCATTTGTAATACATTTTCTTCAATAACTAGTTATATTCCTTCATATTTGAGATTTTACCCTTTGAAAGGTATTTTGTTCTTTATTTCAGATTTTTAGGGTAAAATGAAAAAAAAAATGTCAAAAAACATAGGAGAGGTGGCACTGGCTAGGGTCCTAGAATCGGCGCCGGCCATGCATTGTTGAAACGAACTTTGAAGCGACGGAAAAATTGGTGAAACAAAGTAAAACATAGTAGAACTGGCGTCGGCTCCAAGAGTCAAGGCGGCGCTGGCTGCATTCTGGAACACATTGTGCAAAATTTAAAGAAAAATCGGCAAACAAGTAGAGAAGTAGAACACAACCAACGCCGACTCCGAGAGCCAAGGCGGCGCCGACTGTGCCCTGAAGATAAGGCGGTGCTTGATTTTTTCTATATGGTTTTTGGTAATCTGAAGAGTTTTTGTATCTTCCAACTTCTACTTAACCAAGAACTCTGTACCTACGAGTTTAGGCACTTCCTAAGCCTATAAATAGATGAAAAACACAAGGGAAAAGGGGAGAATTCATTGATCATCATAGAAAATCACTCAATTAAAGGAGGGTTGTGCAAGAAGGTCTTCAAAGGAAGAAGAAGGAGGCTTGTCTATGAGTGCTTTCTTTTACTTTGATTTCTTTTTCTTGAACAATGATGCGTTACTTGTTTTATTGTAATTTGACATTGTTTTAGATATTCATGATTTTTAGAGGTATTTGATCTTTTGATTAATTGATTGTTACTCTTGGTATTTAATTACTTGGGTTGATTGCGAGATTAATTGATTGTTTTCCATTAACTTATTTGAGAATAGGGTTGATGGTGTCAATTTATTGATTTCATATTTGTTATCTTTTAACTTGCCTAAAAATGGGATTAATTGCTAAGGACAGAGAAATTAAAAGTTAATTGATGTATGCCAGAGTATGGATTTATTGTTTAATTTCATGTTTTAAGTTTGCCTAAGAATGGGACTTGAATTAAGAATTGTGGTTAATGCATCTTTTGGGTAAGACTGGTTAAGACAGAATATATGATACTAAGTTACCTAGTAAATAGGGATTCATGGATTGAAAAAGAAGTGAGTCTATCTTAATCCTTCATGATACCAATGGAATAATTAGTTATGATAATGGTTGAGTTCTTTAAGATCATGTTTGTCTGAACAATGGCTTAAGTTACATAATTCTACATCCTTGACATGTATATATTTCTATTTTTCGTTTCTTTTGTTTTGCTATATTTATTTTTAACTTTATTGAGTCGGTTAAACAATGAAAGAAAGGTGATTAATGTCTATTTGTTCCTGGAGGATCGACACTCATTTAAACCTTATGCTTGGTTAATGATGAGTATGCTTGCTCATATATGTGATTTGGGTTGAACGTTTTAATTTAAAATTGATTGGGAATGTGCTTAGTTTTTGTATGATTTTTATACCCAAGTTCGGACACATCACTTACTGTATTCCTTGCTAGATTATCACCAAAATAATGCTTGAGTCTCTGTCCGTTCACTTTAAATGTGCCCATAGACCCATCAGAAAACTCAACTGCACCATAAGGCAATACGTTAGTGATAGTGAATGGGCCAGACCATCTGAATTTAAGCTTACCAGGAAAGATTTTAAGCTGTGAATTATATAGTAAAACTCATTGCCTAACTTCAAATTGGTGCTGCAGAATGTTCTGGTCATGAAGCCTCTTGGTGCGTTCTTTGTAGAGATGGGTATTCTCATAGGCTTCCAGGTGAAGTTCTGCCAGCTCATTCAATTCTAACACTCATTGTTCACCTGCAGCTTTCAAATCACAATTTAAACACTTTAAAGCCCAAAAAGCTCTATGTTCCAATTCAACTAGCAAGTGGCGAGGTTTTCCAAACACTAGATGATACGGGGTCATACCTATGGGAGTCTTAAATGCAGTCCTATAAGCCCATAATGCATTATCTAATTTTAAAGACCAATCAATGCATGAGGTATTAACAGTCTTTTCAAGAATCCTCTTGATTTCCCTATTAGACACCTCTACTTAACCACTTGTTTGAGGATGGTATGGGGTGGCTATTTGATGAGTGACTCCATACTTCTTCAGTAATTTGTCCATTTGCTTATTAATGAAGTGGGTGTCCTCATCGCTAATTAGTGCTCGGGGTGTACCAAACCAACTAAAAATATTTTGTTGAAGAAATTTTACCACCACTTTAGCATCATTGGTTAATGTAGCAATAGCTTCTACCCATTTTGAAACATAGTCAATAGCCACTAAGATATACTCATTGGAAAACGATTTAGGGAACAAGCCCACAAAGCCTATGCCCCAAACATCAAACAGCTCTACCACAAAAATATTTGTTAGAGGCATCTCATTCCACTTAGATATGTTTCCACTCCATTTGCACCTATCACAAGAACGAACAAAGTTGTAACAATCCTTATACAAAGTAGGCCAATAAAATCCAGATTGCAATATCTTCGTTGCTGTTCTTGTAGGACCAAAATGTCCTCCAACATCTCTAGTGCGGCAATGATAAAGTATATCATGCACTTCGAAAAGTAATGTAGCCATCAATAGCTCATCCCAAAAGTATGAGCTATTGCAATATACTTTTTCATACATCTCTAGTGTAGCAATAGCTCCAACATCTTTTGTTCACTGTTGTTCTTGTAGGACCAAAATGTCCTCCAACTTCTCTAGTGTGGCAATGATAAAATAATATCGCCAGATCACATTATCAACACAAATTTTGTATAGGAAAGGCTCATCCCAAAAGTAATGTCGAACATCAAAAAGGAAATTTTTTTCTTTTGTTGAAAACTCAACTCAGGGGGAAGAATGTTACTGGCTAGGTAGTTTGCAAAATCTACATACCAGGGGGTGCTAGATGGCAGTAGTGCAAAGGGATGCTCATTAGGAAAAAAATCATTAATTGGAACCACGTCATGGACTTGAGTCATCCTAGACAGATTATCAGCCACTACATTTTCGAAACCCTTTTTATCTTGAATTTCCAAATCAAACTCTTGCAATAACAAAATCCATCTAATAAGTTGTGGCTTGGCATCATGTTTTGCAAATAGATACTTCAATACAGCATGATCAGTGTAAATTATAACATGTGATCCGATGAGATAAGATTGAAATTTGTCACATGCAAAGACTATAGCCAATAATTCCTTTTATGTGGTAGTATAATTTTGTTGGGCAGCATTCAAGACACGACTAGCATAATAAATGACCCGAAATACCTTGTCTTGTCTTTAGCCTAACACTGCTCCAACTGCTATATTACTAGCGTCACACATGATCTCAAACAGCAAGCTCCAATCTGGTGCAGTCACAATAGGTGCAGAGATGAGCTTCTCTTTTAACCTTTGGAATGCCTGCAAACAAGTTTCATCAAAATTGAAGGAAACATCCTTGACTAATAAATCACACAAAGGTTTAGAGATGAGAGAGAAATCTTTTACGAAATGTTTGTAAAACCCTATGTGCCCCAAAAAACTCTGAACATCCTTGACTATCACTGGAGGAGGCAGTCACTCAATCACTTCAATCTTTGCACGATCTACCTCAATTCCTCGAGCGAAAACCTTGTGCCCAAGTACTATCCCTTCTTGTACCATAAAATGGCATTTCTCCCAATTAAGAACCAAGTCAGTCTCTTCACAACGCTTCAGAATTAAGGTCAAGTTATCTAGACAATGATCAAAACAGTTACCAAAGACAGATAAATCATCCATAAACACTTCAATACATTTTTCAATGTAATATGAAAATATTGCCACCAAGCATCTTTGAAATGTGGTAGGACCATTACATAATCCAAAGGGCATCCTCCTATATGCAAAAGTACCATACGAACATGTAAATGTAGTTTTTTCCTGATCCTCTGGGGCAACAACGATTTGATTGTACCCCGAATATCCATCTAAAAAATAATAAAATTCTTGGCCTACCAATCTCTCTAACATCTGGTTAATAAATGGGAGAGGGAAATGGTCCTTCCTGGTGGAAGAGTTCAATTGTCTGTAGTCAATACAAACTCTCCACCCCGTAATAGTCCTTGTAGGTATTAATTCATTATTCTCATTTTGGACTACAGTAAACCCCCATTTCTTAGGAACTACTTGCACAGGACTTACCCATATAGAATCAGAGATAGGATAGATGATACCTACTGCTAGAAGTTTCAAAATTTCAGCCCTAACAACCTCCTTCATGTTAGGATTTAAATGCCTTTGAGATTGAACTTTGGGCTTGAAATTCTCTTCCATGTTAATTCGGTGCATACAAACTGCAGCGCTGATGCCTCGAATATCAGCTATGGTCCATCTTAGGGCTTTTTTTGTGAGCCCTTAACACTCGCATTAACTTCTTTACCTGTGTACCTGTCAAAGATGCAACAATAATGATAGGTAAATCAGATGTACCTTCTAGAAATGCATATTTCAAATAAGATGGAAGAGGATTAAGTTTAAGTTTAGGTGGCTGCTCGATGGATGGCATGGGCCTCTCCATACTCTTCCCCAATTCTTCATATTGCCACCTTTTATAGGAAGGATAGAGAGGGATGGCATCAAGATATAAGACATATCCATTCATTTCCTCAATTCCATCTGATCCTTTGTTTCCTTCCTACAGGTAAAGCTCTAGAAAGTCATTAGATATATTCTTTCTTACCATCTCAGAATCACTAGGAGAAATAGCATTAATGAAATAACAGGAATCACTTTCCGTAGGATATTTCATGGCTTTGTATACGTCAAAAGTGACCTCTTCCTCATTAACTCACTGGATCACCTTACCTTGTTGCACATCTATCAACGTTCACCCTGTCACTAGGAAAGGTCTTCCTAAAATTCAAGGCATCTCCCTATCCTCCTCCATATCCAAGACAACAAAATCATTGAGAAATATAAATTTATCCACATTTACTAACACGTCTTCAATTACACCCCAAGGATAGATTATTATCCTATCCGCTAATTGTAATGACATATTAGTGGGTTTTACCTCCCCAATTCCTAACTTCTTGAAAATAGACAAATGCATTAGGTTTATACTTGCACCCATATCATATAATGCCTTTTTGAATTGCAATTGTCCAATATTGCATGGGATAGTAAAACTCACTGGATCTTTCATCTTTTGAGGTAACTTCCTTTGTAGAACTACAGAACATTCTTCCGTTAGAATCACCGTTTCATGATCTTCAAGCTTTCGCTTGTGAGTGAGAATATCCTTAAAAAAATTGGCGTAACTCGGCATCTGCTCCAATGCTTCTTCAAAAGGAATGTTAATATGCAATTTTTTTTTAAATTCATGAAATTTAGAGAATTATTTGTCCATGTTCTGCTTCTTGAGTCTCTGTGGAAATGGAATTGGTACAACATAAGGTTTAAGAGGCACGATAGGTTCAGGGTTTCCCTCTGTAGAATCAAGCTCCTTAGATATGTTCAATGTTGCCCATTCCTTACCATCTGCTGATTCTTTTTTCTTTTGTTCCACCTCTTGGAGTGGCTTACCACTGCGAAGAGTTACTGCATGGAGTTGCTCTTTAGGGTTTTTCTCGGTATCACTGCGCAACTTCTCTTGAGTTGTTTCCCTCATAGGTCATACAAATTGCCCTATTTGAACTTCTGAATTGTGAATGGAAGCTTGATTGGTCTCAGCCACTTGATCGATTTTCGCCTCCAGCTTAGATAAGTATTGCATTATGGCATCTTCAAACTGTGGCTTTTTATCCTGAGTAGGTGGTGGTTACTGTGGAGGGTGCGATTGCACTTGCTGAAATGGTGCTCTATTATGTTGGAAACCCGGAGGTACCTCTTGCCTTTGCATATTTTGATCTTTCCAGGCAAATTTTGGGTAGTTCCTCCATCCTGGATTATATATGTTTGAAAATGGGTCATTCTTTTGGGATGGTCCTTGTCACTGAGCTCCCATAGAATTCGCTTCCTCCAACATATATGGGTGGCTACCAGCATTCATACAAAAATTACTAGTATGCCCGTGCAATCCACAAAGTGCACATACCTCTTTAGTGCTACTCCCTTCTCATGTCATCAACAGGCTAACTTAGTTAGTTAGTGCTGCTATTTTGGAAGCAATGTCAGGTTGTGTGTGGATCTCATGAACTGCAACTCTTCTTCCTCGTGCTGAGAATTTCTTGCTAAATTCTCATAGATACTTTGTAGCTTTTGAGCATTCTTATATCCTGGATATCCACCTGCAGTAGTATCCACTAATGTCTGACATATAGGAGTTAGTCCTTCATAGAAAAATTAAGTAATGAACAAGAGAGAAAAACCATGGTGAGGACACTGAGTCAATAACAATTTAAATCTATCCCATACTTCATGAAATGCCTCTCCTTCTCTTTGTATGAAGGAACTAATCCTACTTCTATAGTCCATAGTCTTTTGAGACGGATAATATTTGAACATAAATGTCTCATAGACCTCATCCCAAGTGCTTATGGATCCTTCGGGTAAACCTAGTAGCCATTATCTCGCATCCCCCTTTAAACAATACGGAAAGCATCTGAGCCTGAGTTCCTCTTCGGATAGATTGTTCAAGGGGAGTGTTTGCACTATACTGTATAATTCATGTAAAAATCCCAAGGCATTCTCAGTTCCCAATCCATTAAAAGTTGGAAGTAGATGGAGATGGAAGTTTTTCAACTCATAGTTCCATGCAGCATTGCCGAGCCGAATACATGACGGATTTGTAGCAATGCTGGGCATCTGTAAATCTCTTAATCTAGGATGGCCTTGGTTATTGACTCCTAAAGGAGCCAATAGTTGTAGTTGATTATCTGGCCCATCAGCTTGTGCTTGATTTCCTCCATTATGTGCCATTGCTTCAGCTCTCTAGTTAGCTCGGTTTCTCCTACAAGTTCGCTTAAGTTCAGGATCAAAAGGTACTAAATCTATAATCTGCAATACGATTTCTAGACAAGCACCACTTAAAATTTATCCACAATATGCACACTTGAGAGAATAAAAACAAAAATAGAAATCAAATTAGAGTAAAAATCAAAAGAAGAAAATTTTAATTTACTAATCCCTGGCAGCGGCGCCAAAAACTTGATGACCAATTTGGAGCACTAGCAAGTGTACTACATCTCGTTTATAGTAACAAGGTCATCCCATAAAGATTAGAAATTAAAATTCCTCCCATTGAAATCAATTCTAACTTGAATTAAAAGAAAACAAAGATTTCAATGATTGTTGTGTTGAGAATTAAATTGAAATAATTAAATTAGCACTTCTTCCTGGATAAAGATTGTAAGGAGATGATCTAAGGCACATGATTTCACTAGATTAACTCTTATATTACCAATATGACCTGTTATTCTAGAGTGTACCTTATTAGTTAATCAATGTCCAGAATTAACCAATATCCTCTTTCAAGGTATATTAATTCTTTTCCTCAAAATAACCCAACTATATTTCTATGTTGAAATCATTTCAAAGGAACGTATTCAAGAATATGACATTATAATGATCACACAAACCATGCAAATATATTTCTATTTCATATGTAATTTGTGGTCTGATTACCTATGCTAATTAACTAAGTCATCTTTTAAATTTTCCTAGTTAATGATAAATCAATCTGAATGGTGATCCGTCATTCAATTGCTTTGAATACAATAATCAGGCAAAGACTTAGTAATACCCTTCAAATAACAGAATCACAAGATAATATAATAATCAATACTAGCTATATCAAGGCCTTAGAATAAGGACTTAATACATAATTGAAGAGAAATTCAAGAACAAATTAAAAGAGAATGTATGAGAAAACATCATAGTATACTAATACAATCTCCAAGTTTGACCATGAGTAGCCTCCAATATGTGTCCAACAATAGAAAACCCTCTCACAATTCCAACAAAAAAACCCTAGGAAGATAATACCTAAAGCTAATGTCAAAAGAAACTGAACAAAATTCATCTCTAATAGCTTCCTCCTCCAAAATTCACTTGTTTCGGCTTTTATCTTCATAGTAGCCCGTTGGAGAGTTCAATCCGGCCCCTGATTGGTGAATCCGGCATCATATTTAACTCTCCTCAGGAGATCTTCCAAAGTTTGCTTCTTCAACCCCGCAACTTGTATGGTCTTTCATTCAAGTCCCTAGAAAAATCAAATAACCACAAAAAAGGAGTAAATTGTCCAAATAAACCTCATATTACATTAAATTATAACATGATCTATCCAAAAGTCACCCAAAATATTCAATGCAATATCACTACATCACCTCCCACTACGATGAGGCTCCATTTGTACAGGTTCTTGAGGCTGTATCTCTTCTTGTTCTATAATTGGGTTAGGAGAAGTTGATTCAGAAGATAACTTCTCTTCGAGTTCTAATCTTGTTGAACCTTTGGTGGATGTACTTTGTTCATCCTCCAAGTATCTAACATTAGTACTCACGAGTACTTTTTACTCATTGGGATGATAAAAATAACCACCCTTTGTTCCTTTTGGATACCCAACAAAATAGCATAATTCTGATCTTGGTTCTAACTTGTCTCCTTTGATCAATACATAAGTTGGACAACCTTAAATCTTGAGATGATTTAAACTTGGCTTATGCCCAGCCCACATCTCATAGGGTGTCCCAGGTATTGACTTGAAAGGAATCAAGTTCAGAATATATACCATTATTTCTAGGACATATCCCTAAAAAGATACTGGAAAAGTAGCATGAGATATCATGCTTCGGACCATTTCTTTCAATGTCCTGTTCCTTCTCTCAACTACTCTATTCTACTAGGGTGTCCCTGGTGCAGAGAGTTGGGATACTATCCCATGATGTACTGTATAGTCCTTGAATTCACTAAGGAGGTATTCTTCACTACGATCCGATCGTATGGTCTTGATTAGTTTACCTGTTCATCGCTCCATTTCAGCATTTAAACTTTTTGAACTTGTTAAAATAGTTAGACTTACATCTTATTAGATAAACATAATCATACCTTGTACAATCATCTGTGAAAGTGATAAAGTACTCAAACCCGCCTCTTACTGGTGTAGACAAAGGACCACACACATCAGTGCGAATAAGACTCAATGCTTCTTTGGCTCTATCCGCCTTTTAGGTAAAGGACCTTTTGGCCATTTTTCCCATAAGACAGGATTCACACTGAGGCTAACTTTTCAATCTCAATTAGCCTAAAGGCCCATTATGGATTAACCTCTAAATCCTAGTTGAGTTAATGTGACCTAACCTTAGATGCCAAAGATATGAGTCATTGACATTGGTCTTTCTCTTCATATTTAAAGGTTTAGATTGAGCATTATAAAATTGATTGTTAATAGGATTAATAAAGAATAGATTTTCATACATGGCTTAGTACATATAACTTCTCCACTTCTACTAATAGTTATACCAGAATGAAAAGAAATAGAATATCTTTTATTTATTAGTTTTGCAACTAAAACTAAATTCTGTCTAAAACCAGGAACTAATAAAACTTCCTTCAAAACTATTATTCTATTACAATCAAAAGTAAGTTCTAGTTCTCCCACTGCAAGGGCCCAAACTTGTGCTCCATTTCCCACGTATAGTCCATGTTCACCCTTTTGGAGTCTTCTAATCTTCCTAAACCCCTGTAAGATGTTACAGATATGATCAGTGGCTCCTGAATCAACAATCCAAGTGGAAGTTGATCCAACCATTGATATGGACTCTAGATAGAAAACATTACCTGTAGGGTTTTTCATGGCTAGAAAATCTGGACACTCTTTTTCTAGTGTATTTTTTTTTTCCACATTTAAAGCATTTTCCTTTGAGTTTGTCTTTGGATTGGGACTTGGGCTGGGGCACTGTACTTTTCTTCCTCTTCTTGAACTTTTGGGGCTTGGGTCCAGTTCTCGAAAAAGAGGCCATCATAGCTCTAGCCTATAGCTTCATGACCTTCTCTGCCACCTAGAGCTCCTTCATCAACTCCGTTAAAGTCATATTTAACTTGTTCATGTTGTAATTCAACTTGAACTGAGTGAAAGAACTCGACAAAGATTCGAAAACCATGTTCACTTGGCTCTCAGGGTCAATGATAGCCCTCAAGACTTTTGCCTCCTCGAAAGCAACAATCATCTTGAGCATATGCTGTTTGACTGATACTCCCTCAGCCATCTTGCTATTTATAATTGTTCGAAGAGCCTCCTGCCTTACAGGCCGGCTCTTATCTGTGAATATTGTGGATAGTGATGTGCTAATGTCATATGTAGTAGCCATGTACTTGTGTTTAGATTGGAACACCTTTGACATGGAAGCTAACATATAGCATTGGGTCATCTCATCAGCCTTCTTCCATGCCTTTTCAGCCTCATGCTCTTCAGCGGTGGAACCTTCCCCGATTACTAGGCAAGTCTAATATAAGACATACGTATACTCCTTGACTGTGAGTGTTATGTCCAAGTTCCTTTTTCAGTCCATATAGTTTGGACCTTTTAGCTTATTCTCACGGAGAATAATAGCTAAGGGACTGAAAGTACCTCTATTAACCATTTCTGAAAATTTTGAAAAATAAAAGAAATTCTTAATATTGTAAAACAAAAAAAATTTTGTGCACTTTATCCTCATATTAAACTTGATAATAGCTAGCCTCATTATTATTATCTTTAACATGATTAATTTGGCTCTTAGGAAAACTGGCATAGCTTCTTGGAAAAATTAATAGTTTCCTAAGCTAAGTGTGTTAACAATCACAAATTAATTTTCTTTCTAGGTAATGATCTAGAAGATAACTCCATCGAGGGGATGACCATTTCTTCTCATTTTCTATGGTTATATCTCGCACTATAATCTCCATAGAAATTTCTATGTCAAGGTTTATACCCTTTGAGAAATTTTTCTTCATGGATTAATTTTATTAAGTTAAAAACTTAATAATTTTAAAAAAAATTCCATTTAAAATTTCTCAAGATTTTAATCTCTATGTTTTATTTGACAAAAATAATTTTTCCTCTTGAGAAAATAAATTAAAATGACTTTCCATTTTAACTTACAAAAATTTTTAATCCAAAATATTTTCTATGTCAAGGATAAATTTTTTTTAAGAAAATAACCAAGGATTAATTTTTGGTTAAGTTAAAATAACCATTTAATTAAAGAAAAAAAAATTCTTCCTTGTCAAATAAAATTTCCCAAAGACTTTAGTCTTTGTGAAAATGTGCACATAGGACTGAAAATAATTAGCATGCTCGAAAACTGTAAACGTTTTCATACTTTTCTATTTTTAATCCTAAGTGCACAAATGAAAGAATTAAACACCTTAATTGAATTAATTAATGATCTTGTTTAATCATAAATATTCAAAGAAAATTAACTATTGCAATAAAAATAATTTCGCTTGGTATGGGACTAAAAATAAATAATTATATATATATATATATATATATTGGGTCCAATGCACTCACCATACTGGATCATGGCCCATGGGAAGACCCATGGGCCATGGTCTACGGCGGGTGCCCTCAACCTACTGCCCACCCGTGACCTTGAACCGGTCACCATCCTGGGTATGATACAGAATGCAAGCTACATCCCAAGCCGAGGATTGGCTTGGCACTTGGCTCAACTAAGCTGCTCCTCAGCTCTTCTTTCACCGAGTCGTTGCTGTCGGCTCGGCTAAAGTTGGCGGCTTTGTGGCTAGGTCCATTTTCTCCGCGATAATTTTTTTTCCACTATTTTCTTCTGTGATTTTTTCTGGGCTTCTATAACTCCTTTGTGCCATCGTCCAAGGCATTTCTTGTTACAAATTTTTAACAGAAACATGACATCCGCCTATACCCTTTCAAATCGGGTTTACATAAAAGCTTAGCAAAGCATAATAAAATTCTTACAGAGCCTTCTATACTTCAACCATGAGGTTCATAGACAATCTACCCATACCAAAACAACAAAGGATCTCATGGAATTAATCAAAATTAGTCTTGCCAAATTTATTATCTAGCATGCATCAATCCTAAGCCATTCAAAGCATCACACTCTGATACCACTTGACGCTTTGAAAACAAAGGAAGCCACGCATGCAGTTAAAATAAAACTAGAAATCACCACATCTGGCATAGCGAAAAGCCAAAAACAATACCTTCGCGTGTCCTTGGTCTGTTTGGCTGAGTAGAAGAGGCGCTAACCACTTATGTGGCTACTTGTCTAGACTCGATTTTCGGCGCAAAAACCAACAATCCTTCGACGTCTTCTTGGCATGAACGTGAAACTTTTCGCTTCTCAGAATATTCCACCGCCCAATCTGTAGTGGTGAAACAACCTAAGCGAGGAATTGTCCTTCTTGATCCTATGCTATTAATTAGCAAAATCAAGAAGATGAAAAAGAAAGAAAAGAAACAAGAGAGAAAAATAGAGAAAAGAAGCACTGTTCATTTTTCCCTCTCTGTGTTGTGTGTTCTCTGGGTTAAAACTCCAACACACAATGCACGACTATTCACTGCCCAGATAATCAAATCCCTGTGTTTTTAATATTTTAAACATCCGGAAGCTATCAACAGAAGAAGTGTGGCTTAACCTTAACTCTTCTATTTCATGAATAAAAAAAAAAAAAAAAAACCCCTTTAGTCAAGGCTATTGGGTCATAATTAACTTATTATTTTCTTTGGACCCAATGAGCCCAAAAATAATAACTGTTAATTATTTATTTCTTAGGACTATTAAAATAACCCAATAAATAATTAATGAGCCCAAATCAACTAAAATAATTATTTAAGCCTTTTATTAACTAGTTTAAGCCCATATTAATTTTTCTAATTATTCAATTTGGGCTTAGGCCCTGAATAATTAATTAACTAATTAAACTAGATAATAAAATTAATTTCTCTCATTCTTTTATTTTATTCTAGTCTAAAAATAAATTAGACTTTCTGAATAAAATAAAATCCTTTTTAATTGTGACTATTTCCTCGACCTAACTTTATTAGGACTTACGGGTTATGCCGAGGACCGAAAGGACACATCACTTTAGCTACTAAAATGACCAAAATACCTTTGCTATATAAATAGCTGTATTTTGCATTTTAAATATTTTCTAATATCACCATAAGAAAATATTGACCCCCAGGACAATGCTGCATTAGCTATGTCTTTGACCTACAAGTGAAAATACTAAAATACCCCTCTATATACTGCCGTGCATTTAGAGAGGAAAGAGTATACTACCACCTCTCTAAAAGACATCTACTATCCTTTGGCTTCTAGTCCAATGATCCAAGATTTCTTGGAATATTTTTGCTTTCCAATGGAGCTACCCTAACACCAATATCCAAGTCATGTTCCCCAGGGTCCTGGATAATTAAATCATTCTGACAACTACAAGGGGCGATATAGTGTAGATACTATCTTGTACAAGTTTGTCTTGACTAACTGGTTACATAAACCTAACATACAAGTATATTGGTCCTTCTAAAGAACCTCAACTATAGTATATCAAAGTATACACTTCCAGCTTCGTTAGACCACTGACTCATACTCAAGTTGTAGAGTACAAGTCCGCACTGTAGCAATAGTAGTCCAGGTTTCTATCACATAGTACTTTTAGAAACCAGTACTGCAGGTCTTGTTCTACGTATTCAAAATACGCTTGTGTTATGAAATGAGAAGATTACTTATCGGCTAAAGGTAAGCCATTCCTTATTTAGAATTCATAACACAATAACCTTGCCATGACAAGATTCCCATTCTCATCATCTCACTACAAGAAAGTCAGCAAATTGCAACGGCTCACCGACGGAAAAGGGGTTAAGGAATCTTGTTGACCGGCCGTTGCAAATCCGTCACTGATTAGGTAAGCCATTCCTTATTTAGAATTTATAACACAATAACCTTACCATGACAAGATTCCCATTCTCATCATCTCACTACAAGAAAGTCAGCAAATTACGATGGCTCACCGACGGAAAAGGGGTTAAGGAATTTTGTTGACTGGCCCTTGCAAATCCGTCACTGATTAGCGACACATTAGCGATGAAAATTATTTGAGGCGGATTTGCAAAGGATTTAAAGTTGCCATCGCAAATCCCTTGCAAAAATTTCTAGGGATTTGCGACGAAAATTATTTTTAAAAAAAATTGAAGAAAAAAATTAAAAAAATACTTGCTCTAGCTAATCCATCGCAAACTTAGAGACGGATATGCGATGGAAATTATTTGAGGTGGATTTGCGACGGATCTTTAAATCCATCACAAATCCCTTGCAACAATTACGAGGGATTTGTGACGGAAATTATTTTTTTAAAAATTGAGGAAAGAAATACTAGCTCTAGCTAATCCGTCGCAAACATAGAGATGGATTTGTGATGAAAATTATTTTTTAAAAAAAATTGAAGAAAAAAATTTAAAAAAATATTTGCTCTAGCTAATCCGTTGCAAACTTAGAGATGAATTTGCAATTGAAATTATTTGAGGCGGATTTGTGACGGATTTAAAGAAGCCGTCGCAAATCCCTCTCAACATTTGCGAGGGATTTGCAACGGAAATTATTTTTTTAAAAATTTGAAGAAAAAAATTTAAAAATACTAGCTCTAGCTAATCTGTTGCACACATAGAGATGGATTTGCGACGGATTTCAAGATGCCGTCACAAATCCCTCACAACAATTGTGAGGGATTTGCAACGGAAATTATTTTTTAAAAAAATTGAAGAAAAAAATTTAAAAAAATACTAGCTCTAGCTAATCCGTGGCAAACTTAGAGATGGATTTGTGACCGAAATTATTTAAGGCGGATTTGTGATGAATTTAAAGATGCCGTGTTGCAATGGATTTGCGACGAAAATTATTTTTTTTAAAGAATTGAAGAAAAAAATTTAAAAAAATACTTGCTCTAGCTAATCCATCGCAAACTTAGAGACGGATTTGTGATGGAAATTATTTGAGGCAGATTTGCAACGGATTTAAAGATGCCGTCGCAAATCCATCTCAACAATTGCGAGGGATTGGCGACGGAAATTATTTTTTAAAAAAATTGAAGAAAAAAAATAAAAATACTAGTTCTAGCTAATCCATCACAAACTTAGAGACGGATTTGTGATGAAAATTTTTTGACACAGATTTGCGACGGATTTAAAGATGCCATCGCAAATCCCTCACAACAATTATGAGGGATTTGCAACGGAAATTATTTTGTTAAAAAAATTGAAGCAAAAAATTTAAAAAAAGTACTTGTTCTAGCTAATCCGTCACAAACTTAGTGACGGATTTGCGATGAATTTAAAGATGCCGTTGCAAATCCCTCGCAACAGTTGTGAGAGATTTGCGACGAAAATTATTTTTTTAACAAAAATTGAAAAAAAAATTAAAAAAATACTAGCTCTAGCTAATCTGTCACAAACTTAGAGATGGATTTGCGATGGAAATTATTTGAGGCAGATTTGCGATAGATTTAAAAATGCCATCGCAAATCCCTCGCAACAATTGCGAGGGATTTGCGATGGAAATTATTTTTTTAAAAAAAAATTGAAGAAAAAAATAAAAAATACTAGCTCTAGCTAATCCGTCACAAACTTAGTGACGGATTTGCGATGGAAATTATTTGAGACGGATTTGCGATGGATTTAAAGATGCCATCTCAAATCCCTCGCAACAGTTTGTGAGGGATTTGCGACAAAAATTGTTTTTTAAAAAAAATTAAAGCAAAAAATTAAAAAAAAAAACTTGCTCTAGCTAATCCGTCGCAAAAATTGAGACAGATTTGCGACGGAAATAATTTGAGACGGATTTAAAGATGCCGTCGCAAATCCATCACAACAATTGCGAGGGATTTGCGACGAAAATTATTTTTTTAAAAAATTGAAGAAAAAATTTTAAAAAAATACTAGCTCTAGCTAATTCGTCGCAAACTTTGAGACGGATTTGCGATGGAAATGATTTAAGGTGGATTTGCAATGGATTTAAAGATGCCATAGCAAATCCCTCGCAACAATTGTGAGGGATTTGTGATGGATTGGTGTGTTCTATAAAATGAAAAAAAAAAAATTATCGCACTAAGTAATTTTAATCTAAATACATTTAAAGTTACTTATTTATAAGGCTTTTTTGTATAATTATGTATACTATTTACACATGAGTGTTCTCATCATCGAATATGTCTATGATTTTCTTACTAATATTGCTTATTATATAAAATATTCTTACATGTTCTTTATAGATAATTTTCTTAGAGTTAAAATATATATGGTTACTATGATAAGAACAACATACGTGTTTTATAAATTGAGTAATAAGGAGTTCAATTAATTAATAAGAAATTTTCATTAATTATGTGTGTTCGAGTGTGTGTGTGTGTGTGTGTGTAAATAAAATATTTTGATTAAAATGGTCAATTTTTTTTAAACATTATGTTTTTTATCTCTAACTTAATTATTCTTGGAAAAGAATTGATACGAATTTAAAATAGAATGTAATATTTTTGTATAGAAATATATGTTTGTATTAAAAAAAAATTTAAAGATATGATATATATATATATATATATATATTTTTCTTTTTTTGACAACAATATCTGTGCAATTAACTATATTATCGTGACATTAATTAATAAGAAAGTTCATTAATTATGTGTGTGTGTGAGTGTGTGTGTGTGTGTATATATATGAATGAATATATTAATATATATATTTATATATGTATATGAATATGGGTGTGTGTGTGTGTGTATATATATGCGTGTGTATATGTACTTCAATATGTATGGTGTGTGCGTGTGTGTCTATGTGTGTGTGTGTATATATATATATATATATATATATATATATTTGTTCATGTATATTTATGAATATGATTGTATATGTGTGTGTGGGTTATATTGTGTATGAATTTATGCATATATATATATATACATATATATGTATAAATCATTTAATAAAAAAGATAATATAATTGATAGTATATAAAATTTTAAAATTATTTAAATGTAAAAAATATTTTTTATATTGAATAATATAGTTATATACAAATTTTTGTTGTATGTTCTGTGGCTAATCTGTGACTATTTGCCACAGATTTGCACGGAATCACAAAATTGCTACTAATCCTTAGCAAATTCATGGCATTTTTTCACTTTTTTGTTCCAATTTTTTTGGGATAATCTACCAAAAAAAAAAAAAAACTCCCAAATACTTAGATTTCCCAATTTCTTTTTCTTCTTCCCACTCCCTTCTTCTACCCTCTAGCTACCCCCCCCCCCAACCGCTGCCACCGTGACTTCCCCTCCCCCCGGCAGCCCAGCCACCCCCCGCGATAGCCCACCGGCCCCACTCGCGATGACTACCCCCTTCCCCGACCCCCTTCTCCCTTCCCCCATCCCCGCCATTTGCCGACCCCCGCATCTCCTCCTGTCCTTGATCCCCCCCACCCGCGATTCCCCACCCCGTAGCCCCCAGCTCGTCCCAAGCTCCCCTACCCGCCGCCCCCTCTCATCCCAAGCTCCCCACTGACAGCCCCCACCCTAGAGGCTCGACAGCGACGCCGCCACAGAGGTCCTCTACTACCGCCGAAGGCAGATTTTTGTCGATTGAAGTCGAAGGTAGATTTCAAAAGCAGCTTCCCTTTCATTTCACTTGCACAAAGTGGTGGTGAATTTCTTCTTCCCTTACTTCATTATCTCGATTTTTAGACAAAAAATTTTTGGGATTCTACTTGGTGATTATTTGTGATGGGTTTTGTTTGAACTCTGTGGAATGAATTGTCATGGTGGCATTACTGAGATTTACTTTACTTGTTAAATTTTGTGACTGTTAATTAGTTTGGAGGAGCTTATTGTTTTTTAATTTGAGTTGATAAATTTCAAGCTGTCTTATTTTGAGAATATATGAAGCTATTATGGCATTTTACTTGTTAAATTTTTGGGACTGTTAATTAGTTTGGGGGAGCTTATTATTTTTTAATTTGAGAATAATGGCATTTGAAGGAGGCGCTTATTTTGAGAATAATGGCATTTGAAGGAGGAGCTTATTGTTTTTTGGAGGAGCTTATTTTGAGAATAATGGCATGTAGTATTTGTAATATAGGTTGTTTTATTTAGTTATTTAGTGATCTATTAATTCCATTGACCATCTACTTAATCATCTAGTTAACCATGTATACACTACAAGAAAAACATTAAATTAGCGACGGATTTTTGCGATGGTCTATAGGTTGTCGCTAATTTGCGATGGAATAGCAAAGGAAGCAAAAATCTTGAAAATAAATATATTTTTTTAAATTCCATCGCTAATCTATCGGTAATTGCAATGGATTAGCGATGGAACGCAAATCCGTTGCAAATTTGAGACGGCCATCTAAAATTTAAAAATAAATTAATTTTTTTTAAAAATTAAAAAAATGCCGTCGCAAATCCGTTGCAATTTGAGATGGATTTGCGATGGCAATCTAAATTTAAACAATAAATTTAATTTTTTAAAATTTTAAAAAAAATCCGTCGCAAATCCGTTGCAATTTTGCAACAGATTTACGACGCCCATCTAAAATTAAGAAAATAAATTTATTTTTTTTAAATTTAAAAAAAATCTGTCACAAATCCGTCTCAATTTGCAACGGATTTGCGATGGCCATCTAAAATTAAGAAATAAATTTATTTTTTTTAAAATTAAAAAAAAAGCCGTCGCAAATCTGTTACAATTTGCGATGGATTGCAACAGATTTGCGACGGCCATCAAAAATTAAGAAAATAAATTTATTTTTTTTAAATTTTAAAAAAAAGCCGGCTGCGACGGCTATCTAAAATTAAGAAATTAATTTATTTTTTGAAATTAAAAAAAACCATCGCAAATCCGTTGCAATTTGCAATGGATTTGTGACAGCCATCTAAAATTAAAAAATAAATTTATTTTTTAAAATTAAAAAAACCATCACAAATCCGTTGCAATTTGCAACGGATTTGAGACGGCCATCTAAAATTAAGAAATAAATTTATTTTTTTAAAATTAAAAAAAAAGTCGTCGCAAAATTTTCAACCGATTTGCGATGACCATCTAAAATTAAAAAATAAGCCCTCGCAAATCCGTCACAATTTGCGAGGGACTTGCGATGGCCATCTAAAATTTAAAAATAAATTTATTTTTTAAAATTAAAAAAAAAACCGTCGCAAATCCATTGCAATTTGCAATGAATTTGTGATGGCCAACCAAAATTTAAAGATAAATTAAATTTTTTAAAATTAAAAAAAAAATGCCCTCGCAAATCCATCATAAATTTTGCAAGGGATTTGTGACGACTATTCAAATTTTAAAAATAAATTAATTTTTTTAAAATTTAAAAAAATGCCCTCGCAAATCCATCGCAAATTTGCAAGGGATTTGCGATGGCCATTAAAATTTTAAAAATAAATTAATTTTTTAAAAATTTAAAAAGATGCCCTCGTAAATCCATTGCAAATTTGCGACAGCCATCTAAAAATTCTCGTAATATTAATATGTATATATATATATATATATTAATATAGCATTTTTATATACATCTAAATATGTTAATATACTTTTTCAATATAAAAATAAATAAATATATATATACATACATATATACATATTTATTTATGTTAGTATGTGTGTGTCTATATATATATACACACACACACACACACACACACATATATACATATCTATATACATATATATTTATAAATATATCTATATATATGTTATAATACTTTTTAAATATATTAATATATATATATATATATACATACATATTTATATATACATATATATTTGCATATATATAATGTATGTATATATATATACATATACATATATATATGCATATATATGCATATATATATGCATATGTATATACATTCATTATATATATATATATATATATATGCAACACACATATAATGTATGTATATATCTATAAACATACATTTGCTATTAAATATACATATATTAATAGCAACAGATGCATATATGTCATATTCTTACATATATACATACATATATATACTTAATAATATCATATGTATATTATATATATAAATATTTCAACTTACTAATATCTTTTTGCGTATTCTACTATTTCAACACACACACATACACACACATATTATATCATATGTATATATATATATATATATATATATATATAATCAAACATTAAATTTTTTTTTTGTGAATTTTTTAGATTAGTGACGGATTTGCGACGGATCAGGGTTTCATAAACCCTGATCCGTTGCAAATCCGTTGCAATTTGAGACGAATTTGCGATGGCAATCTAAAATTAAAAATAAATTTACTTTTTTAAAAATAAAAAAAGCCATCGCAAATCCATTGTAATTTGCAATGGATTTGCGACAGCCATCTAAAAATTTAAAATAAATTTATTTTTTTAAAATTGAAAAAAAATCCATCGCACAGATTTGCAACGGCCATCTAAAATTAAAAAATAAATTTATTTTTTTAAACTTAAAAATAAGCCGTCGTAAATCCATTGCAATTTGCAACGGATTTGTGATGGTCATCTAAAATTAAAAAATAGATTTATTTTTTTAAAATAAAAAAAGCCGTCACGAATCCATTGCAATTTGCAACGGATTTGCGATGATCATCTAAAATTAAAAAAATAAATTTATTTTTTTAAATTTAAAAAAAATCCGTCGCAATTTGCTAGGGATTTGTGACGGCCATTAAAAAATTAAAAATAATTTTTTTTAAATCTTGAAAAATTAGCCATCGCAAATCCGTGGCTAATTAGCAACGGATTTGTGACGGAAAATTCTGTCGTCGTAGATCCGTCACAAAACCCTTGCTAATCTGTCGCTAATTCACAAAAAAAAATTTACTATATAATTAATATATAGCAAAATATATCACAAGAACTTCAATAACTTATTGGTAGAATGCGTGTTCCCTCACAACAAGGACGCAGGTTTGAGCCCC
This sequence comes from Voacanga thouarsii, assembly GCA_026120185.1. Lineage (NCBI taxonomy): Eukaryota > Viridiplantae > Streptophyta > Magnoliopsida > Gentianales > Apocynaceae > Voacanga > Voacanga thouarsii. The sequence continues at coordinate 270,944 of JANUWF010001993.1, forward strand.
AAGTCTAACATAATCTCATAATATTCTTCGCGGGTAGGGTTGCGGATCGGGTTCTCAGCGGGTCGGATCAGGCCGATGAACGGGCGGGTCTAGTAGCTAATTAATTAATTTTTTAAATAAATTTTTTTCACTACCGCAAATTAAATTAATTAATTTTTTAAAAATAATTTTTTTCAGTCGCAAAACCGTCACTAAATTCTTTTAATTTTTGTAAATAAAAAATTTTTTACCGTCGCAAATTTGTTGCTAAATTAATTAATTTTTTTTTAAAATAAAAGTTTTTGGCCATCACAAATTCGTTGTTAAATTAATTAATTTTTTATAAATAAAAATTTTTTCGCCGTCGCAAAATTGTTGCTAAATTAATTAATTTTTTAAAAAATAATTTTTTTTGCCGTCGCAAATCCGTCGCTATGTTGATTATAAATTTAATTATAATGTTATCAATTAAATGACCATCGCAAATCCGTCGCTATTTGTGACGGATTTTCTTTCCGTCGCAAATTGCTACGCCCTTTTTAGTGGCGGATGTAATCCGTCGCTAAACATGATTAGCGACAGATTTGGCCGTCGTTAATTTGGTTTTTTCTTGTAGTGATAGCTATTAACATCATAACTAATGATATAAAATATCACTTATTGTTAAAATTATTATTTACCATTTTATCTCTACTACCATAATTAATATTTCATGTTAGAATAATAATAAACTTACCAATTATATATTTTTCATTTAATAATTTTATTCATTTATTTAATCTATTTATTTATCTATCTACTCATTTATTTATTTTCCATACTTGATATATTTATTTATTTTTTCAAATTATTTATTGATCCTAATTTATTTATTAAATATGATTTACGATTTATTGTTTGGTTAAATTATCTATAATCAATTAATTGGATATTAGTTGTCATTTAATTATTATTTACTCATGATTACTATTCATTAGGTATTCTTTATTAAGAAGTAATTAATCATTAGTCATGGAATTAATTATTAGTTTCTGTTGCAATATTGAAGTTATTTATTAATGGGGTTTGTTACTGAATATCTTTTATTTTATATAAATCTATTTAATTACTTATCTAATCAATAATCTTTTGGGGCATGCTCCATAGCCTATTATTTTTGTACATATTCATTATTTAGTTCATGCCAATCTAGTTGATGTAATATTTTTAGCACAAGATACATTTTTTAATTATTTGAACATCCATTTCCTATTCTTGTGCAATGTCAGAGTTCCCCGTTTGCAGTTTAATTAAGTAGAGGGAAACTTGGGAATAGAGCCATATAACTTTGTATGGGATATTCTTTATGTTCAGGTGAAAAGAGATGAAACTTGAGATTGTGAGGGATGAATGCATTGTGTGCTAATGGTTTTTTGGATTTTATGCTGATTGTTGGGATTGTTTTGTGTTAAATGGCTTTGAGAGTGTGTAATGGGTGTAAATATTTGAATATTTTTGTGTGGCTAAAGCATTTCTTCCTTTTTCTTGCCAAACTTTCATCATTTCTATTTTATTATTCATGGTGTTGAGCAGTTTTGTTCCTTTGCATCAATTCCTTAGCTATTGTTCCTTTACTTAAGTAGCTTTGTGAAGACTTTATGTGTATGTGAAGAAGAAAAAATATGAAATGGAATGATTTCAAGTTGTGCATTTTTCTAGTATGAAATGGAATAGAAATGAGTTTAGGAATTTAATAAATTCCTTTACTATATGGTTAGCTATATTATTTTAGTTGAGAATTCTAGATGCTAAGTGAAGCATGGGTTAATTTTTCTCCACTTTGCTCCCCCCTCCCCCCCGGATACCCACTGCATCTTTTTTTTTCTCTCTTTTTTAAACTTATATGAATGGATCCCCGTGAGTGATGGGTTATCATTCCTCATGAGTGATGGGTGATCATTCCCCATGGGTAATGGATGATTACCCTTACATTAGTTCTATTGAATAATTGCTGTGATAGTTAAAGTTTTTTTTTTTTTTTTAATGTTGTTGATTTTGTGGTGCTTGATGCCTAGAAACATCCAGTATATAGGGGAAACTCTGCCGAAATCCCTAATCAATTTTGTACTAGTGGTTGTGTTTGTGGTTGTTGGTTTAACATAATTAATTTTGTTTGTAAGTTGGTGGCTGAGTTGGTTGATGCTTCATGGTTTAAATCTAGTTGCTTATTGAGGTATTATCAGAGAGGTTAATAATTTTAATTCTGTGCTAAGTATATTGGGTGTCTATATAAACATGATTGGGAAACTGATTGGTGTTTTGCGACGACCATCAGAAGCCCACGTATGATGCATGATAATAGAACTATACATAAATTACTAAAAAGGTATTTCATGAAACATGTAGTTGGCTATTCAGGTATTTATAATTGTTGTTTAAAGTATAATGAAGATGATTACCCTTAAGCTTTCCTAAACCTTTTATTCAAACATGCATAAACTTATAGTCAAACCTCTTTGTCACATAATATGTTGAATATATAGATGGAAGATCGCGGTTGGATGTATAGAAGGCGGTTGCCCGGTAAAGGGTTTACTACTGAATTTGAGCAGGGGGTGCAGGGATTTATTGCATTCGCTTTATCGAATTCCAAGTCTGGTAAAATCAGATGTCCTTGTACAAAATGCAAGAACATGAAATTTGACTCTTCAGACCAAGTTGAGATGCATTTGTACAAATATGGGTATGTTAGCAACTATCATCAGTGGATTTGTCACGGTGAACCTTACTATGTAAATCAATGCATGCCTACCTCAACATCTAGTATAGTTCAAGTTGATTCAAGTTCTAGAAATCCATATGTGGAAATGATCATTGATGCGGCAGGTCCTAATTTTAATTTGGAAAGACCGTCAGATGAGCAAGTTGAAGAACCTCCTAACACGGAAGCGCAAAAGTTTTATGATATATTGGGGGCAGCAGACACTCCTATATGGGAAGGGTGTACGAACCACTCAATGCTTTTGTTAGTTTCAAGGCTACTAAATGTTAAGTCTGAAAATAACGTATCTGAAAAAACTTTTAAGCAAGTGGTGTAGCTTATGAAATAGGTGGTTCCAAGAAGCAACAAGATACCTAATGACTTTTATCAAGTGAAGAAGTTAGTATCTCGCTTGGGATTGCCTGTTCAAAAGATAGATGCATGCCCTAATGGATGCATGCTTTATTGGAAGGACGATATCAATTAGAAAGAATGCAAATTTTGCAGACATACTTGGTACGCGCATAGAAAATGTGGGAAAAAAAGAAGGGTTAGGCTTGAGATCCCTTTAAAAAAATGTACTACTTTCTGATTACACCAAGGTTGAAGAGGTTTTATGCATCTAAAACTACAGCTGAACACATAAGTTGGCAAGCAAAGGCTAAGCTGGAAGATGGAAACATGAGCCATCCGAGAGATGGTGAGGCTTGGCAGCACTTTGACCGGATTCATCCAGATTTTGCAAAAGAGGTGCAGAATGTGAGATTGGGACTTTGTACTGATGGTTTCTCACTGTTTGGCATGCCAGGAAAGTAGTATTCATGTTGGCCAGTTATTGTCACTCCTTATAACCTCCCACCGTGGTTGTGCATGAAAGATCCTGTGATGTTTTTAACAATCATTGTACCGAGACCAAAGAATCAGAAACATAAAATGGATGTTTATCTTCAACCATTAATAGAATAATTGAATCATTTGTAGACTGAAGGTGTTGCTACATATGACATAGCAAAGAAACAAAACTTCCATATGCGTGCTGCACTAATGTGGACTATTAATGACGTTCTTGCTTATGGAATGATGAGTGGATGGAGCACAGCTAGAAGATTAGCGTGTCCATATTGTATGGAGAGGTCAAAATCTTTTCATCTACGACATGGTGGTAAACACTTATGGTTGGACTGCCACCGCTGCTTTTTACCTATGGATCACCCATTTCGACGGGATATAACATCATTTAAAAGAGACAAGGGCTCTGGTATCTTGCAACCTATTCTACGTCCCACTAGGGATGACCTGTGGAGCACTGTTTGTCAGTATTCGAAAATAACAGAGTTGAGAAGAGAACTTGGGAGATCGGAAGGTAGATATGTGAGTCATAATTGGGCTAAACGGAGTATTTTTTTAGGATTTGCCGTATTGGCAAACGCATTTGGTTCGTCATAATATTGACCTAATGCATAATGAAAAGAATGTGTTCGATAATGTCTTCAATACAGTTATAGATGTGAAGGGCAAAACTAAAGACAATTTGAAGGCCCGTCGTGACGTTGAAGTATATTGCAATAGGCTAGAACTACATGTGTATAACATCGGAGAAGGGAGGATAGCAATACCTAAGGCATGTTACACATTGACGGTAGAACATAAGAAAATTTTGCTTAAGTGGTTGAAAGGATTAATTCTTCTAGATGGATACGCATCAAATCTCTGTAGATGTGTTGATTTTAATGAATTGAAGCTGTCCAACATGAAAAGCCATGATTGCCACATCTTCATGGAAAGATTACTTCCGATTGCCCTTAGAGAATTCCTTCTAGCTAATGTTTGGGGAACTTTGACAGAATTAAGTTTATTTTTTTTGGCACATTTGTGCTCCTAAATTGTCTGTATCTCATATGATGAAGTTGGAGCAAGAGATACCGGTTCTTCTATGTAAGTTAGAGAAGATTTTCCCTTCAGGTTTTTTCGATGTTATGGAACATCTCTTGGTTCATTTGTCTTACGAAGCAAAGGTTTGTGGTCCTGTACAATATAGATGGATGTATCCTTTTGAGAGGTAGTTGCCATTTTTCAAATTATGCTACGGTGAGCTGTAGTCATTGTATAATACTTATTAACTATCATACTTTAAATTATGCAAGGTTCTTGTTTTGTTTAAAGTTAAAGGCGAAAAACAAGGCATGAGTAGAAGGGTCAATTTGCAATGCTTATCTTGTTGAGGAAATATCTACATTCTTCTCCTATTATTTTGAGGCACATGTGCGGACAAAACATGTATCCATGGCTCGCAATGATGAAGGTGAAGTCGGGCAAGATGTAGATGAAGCCTCGTTGTCAATATGTAATATTTATGGGAAGATATTAGGAAAGATTCAAACCCAATTCCTCTCTCATGAAGAATACAAAGTGGTAATAAATTATATATTACTTAACTGTGAAGAGGTTCAACCATATATTAGGTTATATGCTTGCCCTTCTGTTGATATTAGAAATAATATCCATTGGTAATTGTCTAATTTTCTTCTCTACGGTGAGTTCACATCTCATTTACAATCTTCAGTCTCAAATATATCGGAATTGGATGTACAAAGAAGGATAGAGAATGAGTTCGCAGGATGGTTTATAGATTACGTATGCACCTAAAAAATCAGATAAATTTTTGTACAAGTGAACATATGTTGTTAGTTAATGTATGTCCACCAGAACATTTCATATGCTTTATAGGTGAATGATCCACAAAACCATGTGTCAAATATATGTTTGAAGAATCTTGCTTGGGGACTGATGCATATTTATTTGGGTTAAAAATCATATAAAAATAAGCTCATTCCCAATCAAGTTTAAATTAAAACATTAACCCCAAATTACACATATGAGTAAGCGTACTCATCATTAACATAGCATAGGGTTCAAACGAGTGTCGATCCTCAAGGAACAAGTATGCATTAATCCATTTTCTTTCATTGTTTAACCGACTCAATAAAGTGAAAATAAAATAAAAAGAAAAATAAAATAAAAGACTATATACATGTTAAGGATGGAGAATTATGTAGCACAAGCCACTGTTTAAACAACCATGATTTTAAAGTACCAAATCTTTATCATAACTAATTATTCTCTTGGCATCATGAAGGATTAATATAGATTCACTTCTTTCCCATTCCATGAAATCACTATCTTCTAGACAAATTAGCATAACAAACTCTGTCTCAACTAATTCACCCAAAAGATGCATTGAATACAGTCCTTGATTAAATTTCTATACTTTGGCAAACTTAAAACATGAAATTAACCAATGAATCCATACTTTGGCAGACATCAATTAACCTTCAATTACCCTGTTTTTAGCAATTAACCCCTTTCTCAAGCAAGTTAAGAGACAACAAATATGAAATTAACAAATTGAAACCACCATCAACCTCTTTCTCAAGCAAGTCAATAGAAAGAAACAACCAATTAATCTCGTAATCAACCTAAGTAATTAAATACCAAGAATAACAATCAATTAATCAAACGATCAAATAACCCTAAAAATCATGAATACCTAAAATAATGGCAAAATACAATAAAACAATTAATACATATTGTTCAAGAAAAAGAAAACAAAGTAAAAAAAAGAACTCATAGACAAGCCTCCTTCTTCTTCATTTGAAGACCTTCTAGCGCAATGCTCTTTGAATTGAAGAATTCCTCCTTTGATTTGAGTGATTTTCTATGATGATCTATGAATTCTCCCACTTTCTCTTGTGTTTTTCATCTATTTATAGGCTTAGGAAGTGCCTAAACTTGTTGGTGTACGGTTCTTTGCCGAGTAGAAGTAGAAAGATACTAAAATTCCACAAATTACCAAAAATCGCGTAGAAAAATCAAGATCTGTCTTATCCTCAGGGCAAAGCTGGCGCCGCCTTGGCTTCTGGAACCGGCGCCGGTTGTGTTCTGTTTCTTCCGTTGTTCGTCGATTTTTTCTTGATTTCCACATAATGTTGTCCAGAGTGCAGCCGGCGCCGTCTTAGCTACTAGAGCCGGTGCCGGTTTGGTTTTGTTTCGGCCCTGTTTCAACAATTTTTTATTGCTTCGAAGTTCGTGCCAGCAACACATGGCCGGCGCTGGTTCCTATGTCCTGGCCGGCGTCGCCTCTATTCTATTTTGTGACGTTTTTGCTTTGTTTTACCCGTAAAATCTGAAATAATGAACAAAATACCTTTCCAAGGGTAAAATCTCAAATATAAAGGAATATGACTAGTTATTGAACAATATGTATCGCAAAAGAGCCTCAAATAACTAGGAAAAATATAACTAATTTAGCCCCTATCAGGGACCTTTGAGAAAAGTGAAAACATATACTGGGTGCATTATTAGTGGCTATAGATTTCACACCCACGAACACGCCGAAGGAAAGAAAACATTGAATTCTGGAGTTTGTGTTAAGGGGGGTGAAAAGGACTCAGTAGAGAATGATTATTATGGGGTTCTTAAAGAGATTTGTTGAAGTTGAGTTTCCTGGTAATCCATCACAAAAAGTTGTGCTTTTTAAATGTGATTAGTTCGATCAAACAACAAATCGCAGTGTGAGAATACATAAGGAGTATAAGATTGTTGATATTAATTGCAAGAGGAGCTATCCAAAATATATTCAATTTGTGTTAGCTCAATAGGCATCTTAGGTGTACTATGGCTCATATCCAGGATGCAAAAGACCAAGATCCGATTGGTTAGCTATGTGCAAAGTAAAAGCTCGACGTGTGATTGATGCACCTGTGATTGATAGAGCTTACCAAGAAGAGGTGGATATTTACAATGCAATGAGCATTTCCTTAGTTGTTGATCTTGGTCCCTTAGCTCATGAATCAGGCACAAGTGATTTGTTAGATGTTCAAGAAGAAGGATTACTTAGGGATAGAAATGAACTCGAAGATGAAGACGAAGACGAAGGTAACTGGAATACAGATAGCACGACAGAGATGGAAGAAGAAGAATATATATCAGAGGGTGACTCAAGTGAATAAAGTACATTTATTATATGTTCATGATGTAAAGTTTAAATCACTTATGATGGTTGCCTATATTGTTGATCAATAATCTATATTAAACTTTCATGTTTTACTAATTATTGGATGATCAATTATTATACTATTTTTTTGTCCTTTTTATTTTTTTAAATACAGTCAAGTATGAGTCAATACTAACTATTTGCTTTTCCACCGGTGTTCTTTGCCTTTCCACAGGTATAATTTTTTTTTTTTAAATCAATGCTAACTATTTTCATTTCGACAGGTGTTCTTTGCCTTTCTATAGGTATGCTTTTTTTTTTTTTTAAATATAGGTAACTGTTAGTGGATGCTTACTATTTTCTTTTCTGCAGGTGTTCTTTGCTTTTCCAAAGGTATATTTTTTTGTCTAATATATGAACTAGATCCCCGTGAGTGATGGGTGATCACTCCTCCTAGATAATGGGTGATTACCCTTAAGTTAATTGTTGTTATTGACATTGACTTTTTATTATAGATGTCTTCTTTTTTAGGAAATAAAACCTGTATAAAAGTTGTATAAAAGAACACACATTTCATTATAAAAGACCAGTAATAGCCCCTCAAATATATAGAGTTTAGAAGAGAGTTTTGTGCAGCATATTGTCAGTAGGAGTTCTGTTTATTTTTCAGTAACAAGACGAACACATAAATTTTTCTCACATGTGATGGCTTTAATCCATTGACAAAGGAAGAATCATGCACTGGCCCTTCAAAATGCTTCGAATTCGAAAATAAAATTCCCGAAAAATCTCCTAAGATCTCTCAAACAATTCAGCTCTTGAACTGAAAACCTTATTTCTTTGAACTGAAAACCTTGTTCAGGTTAGAAAGCAGTTAGGCCAGAAAAAGGTTAGAGACTTATGTGCAAGAATGAAGCCATTTTGAAAGAAAACAAAAATAGCAAACATTTTCTTTCTCAAGTTGTATAAATGGCCAAGTTTCTACAATTTCTAGTTTATCTATTGCCAGTTAATTTTTTGTAATTGCCAAATGTGTTCTTTGATACAGGTTTTGTTGTACATGTTTTGTGTGTTTAATGTATTGATGATATTTGGAATATGTTTAAATGTGGCAGTAATGCCTGGAAAATGACCATTTTATAGAGGAGACTTTGTCAAATTTTTTTATAAATTTTCCAAAGTATAACTTGTTCTACATATATATTATATATATGTTTGAAATTTAAATATTTTTATTTCAAAATTAGGATGTCTGGCCATGGATATTCTTTTGGAGGTGCTCGAATAGACTAACATACTCATCCTTCTGACACCTCATCACCATCACACGCACCGCGCCTCTCTGTATCACAAATGATTTCTGGTTCACCTTCGCAATCAAGAGGTGCTTCTCCAATAAAAACTCCTACTTCTACATCACACCATATAGGATCACAGGCCACAGACCCCCGACCTGTGGTTATTCCTCGAGGAGATGGGTGAGTAATTTATAATTATTGATTGATTTCCAATTCAGTATATCTTCTTTAATAATCAATATTACTTTCCTTTTTGGTTATATAAAATAGGTTTTGATGGTTAAGATAAATGTGAGAGAAAGATTCAAGGCATATTCAAGAGAAAATTCAATAGTTCATACGCTACAGACTTACATGTCCCGATACACGTTCGGGACATATGGTTCGACGAGTGGGGAGTATGTTTCTTTTCCTTTCCATCAAATTTAATCTTATGTATATGTTATTGAAACTTATATGCTCATATGTCATTTGTTGTATTTGCAAACAAATTTACTTTAAACTATTAATTTAAACTTTAACGGCAGAGAAGACGTGAAGGCGACATATTTAGCTATCTGAATATGTTCAAAAAACTACATATGTTTCCAGAACGGGGCAAGACAGGGTTAGTTTGTGGGCGAGCGTTCACAGAAAATATTGGTAAAAATAATTTGTTCTCACATTACTTATTGTTATTCTTCTTTTACTTTTTATAAACTCGCGTTATTTCATAAGGAGGCAAATGTCACCAAGGAGCGCTACTCTCAAATGGAGTCTAGTGGGTCCGTTGACTTCGTTGCTATGCCAAATGATAAGGCCATTATCATTGAGGCAGCTGGCGGATTCAACAAGGGTCGTGTGTATGGATTGGGATTAGAGGCTACTCACATTATAGAGTAGATGCATCAGTCTCATCTATTAGGTTCATCTTCATCCACTCCTGTTGATGTTGACCAAATAGTTGAGATTAGGGTTTAGCAGAGGATTTAGGAGGTTGAGGATTGATGGAGGCATCGAGAGAGAAGTCGCAAGGATAAGTACCAGCGTCGTGAGGAGAGGATTAAGAAGAATTTTGAACATAAAGTTGCGGGAATCACTTCTTGGATGGTAGTTATGTCCGAGAAGATGGGGGTTGCAGTGCCAAAAATGTCTTCGGTGTTTGAGGACGAGGACGTGGATGAGGATGAGGCTGAAAACGAGGACCATGATTTATTTATTTCCCCACCTGATCATCACCCCGATTCTAGTACTGGGTTTGACGGTCCTCCCGCTCCTCCTTCAGCTAGTGCTCCTATTCTTTTAGCCACATGATTGTATTTTTTACATTATGTATCTATTGTGATACTTATGTGTATACAGATGTTTGGATTATTGTAGTTTTACTTTATGATTTGGCATGTTGTAATTTATTATTGGTTTCGAAATTTTATTTGTTTTATTAGATTTTTTTACGTTAAAAAACATTACAGATTTGATATTTAAGAGAAAAATTTCTTAAATATTTGTCACAGGTTTTTTTAATTTATTTATTTAAAATTAATTCTGATGCAAATTCAGTCTTACCTTGCAGCAAATTTGCGACGGATATACTTTAATGTAATTATTCCGTAGCAATTTGTTGTGCATTTGCGACAGAAATGTGTTATCCATCGCAAATCTGTAGCTATTTGCTACAGATTTGCGACGGCTTTTTTCACATTTTATTTTAATTTCCAAAAATTCCGTCGCAAATCCCTCTTAAGTTGCAACGGATTTGCGACGGATATTTTTTCGTTTATTTTAAATATGTAATTATACTATTGCAAATCCGTAGCGATGGAATTTTTTTCCATTGTATATTATCTGTCGCAAATCTGTAGCTCTTTGCTACAAATTTGTGATGGCATTTTTCACATTTTATTTTAATTTCCAAATCCCTCTCAAGTTGCAACACATTTGCGACGGATATTTTTCTTTTTATTTTAATATGTAATTATTCCGCATACGGATTTGCGACGGACTTTTTTCCATTTTATAAATATTCCGTTACAAATCCGTCGCAAATTGCTACGGATTTGCGATGGATTATTTTTACATTTTATTTTATTTTTCAATTATTCTGTCGCAAATCCCTCTTAAGTTGCTATGGATTTGTGACGGTTTTTAAAATCTGTCGCAATTCTGTAACAAAATGTTTCTTATATTAATTTGGTTGACCAGAGATTTGGCCGTTGCAAATGTGTCGTTATTTGCGATGGATTTAGTTTTCTGTTGCTGTTTGTGATGCTCTGATTTGTGACGGCCAAATCCGTCGTAACACTCGATCTGCGACAGATTTGGCCGTTGCAAATAGTGATTTTTTTTTTGTAGTGTCTGATTAAAAACAGTAGTTTATGTGTTAAGTATTCCATGGTCTATACCTTACTGTGAAAGTTCTCCATTCACATGAACCACTTACTTAAACACAATGGGTCATTTACAACAAAATCGTGCACAAATATAAAGAAGGTTTCACAAACAATTTTTGAGAAAAAAAATACTTTTATTAATACAAGTCAAAATTACATCAGAAACCTAATCTAAAATGGCATACATCCTAACAAATCCAATGATTCCATTGCTTATCCTTTTTCCTAAAATTAAAATCAAGAATCAACAGCCTATGTTGTGATTTCCAATGAACTACATGCCACTTCCTCAAAATTAATAATTTGGATGACAATATTGGCAAAGCAGATTTCCGCTTGCTAGAGGAATTTTTGAACAAATAACAACATCATCTTTCTTACTCAATAAGAAAAAAAAAATGGCACTAAATGTCTTACCTAATATTAAGTTGTTTTCCATCTTCTCTCTCGTAATATGGGCTCATCAATTCCCTTTTTTGTGTCCCTCTTTCCTTTTCACCACTTCATTTTTTGTTTCTATTCTTCCCCAAATGAATTCAAATAGGTTTTTAGTCATCTATTGAGAGGGGGGCGGGGGGGGGAAGAAAGAAGCTCCAATCACTATAATCGTCCTTGAATTTCTTTCCAGCCTTAGCATTAAAATTCATTGCAAACATCAAGGAGTTTTTTAGGCATTTCTAAAGCTCAAATTCTATAGATTTGAGGACAAAGTCAACTAAATATGTGCATCAAGAATAGAGTCCTTTGCGGCAAGATATTTAAGCACTATTTTCAGGTAGATTTGTGTGCTTTCTTGCTATAGGAATTGGGTCTTGCAAGCCTAAAAATCTCCGTACCTGCAATTGATAATAGTGAAAATGAATATTGTTGACAAAATGAAGCTTTCGAGGTTGGTGTTCCTCATCCATTCGAAAAAAAAATCACAAGCTTTATTACTTTTTGCAATTAAGGTTGCTTCCCTAACCATCTTGAAACCGTGGTGGAGCACTAAGACTTTCCTTTTTGCTTATATGATAAACAAAGAATTTACTAATAAAGCTTGAAGCAAAAAATTTCCAAGGAAAAATTGCGTAGATTGGTAGAAGATGGGAGAGAATGGAGTTCGAGAGAGAATTGTATGTTTGAGAATAAAAAAACAGATGTGATTACAGTCTCTGAATGTGTTTTGAATCCTGAAGCAATAAATTGATAGAGGAGAGACAGGTTAGACAAACATTTTTACTCAAAAAATGCTCTTTTTTATATAGTCACCCTAAATATATTTTTCGTTTAAATTTCTACAATTAATTTGCATCTAATAGATATAAGTTCCATATAATTCTTATTATTAATCTTTTAATTAATATTTAATTGGAATAAGATGATAACTTAGATATATTTAAATACTCTCCTAGGATATTTAGGCTCCATTTGTTTTGCAACGCTTTTCAAAGGAATAATGCTTTAGTTTTTTTTTTCTTGTGACAAAAAAGGGATATAATGCAAATGGATTTTATTTGTGAAATCTTGATAGTTTTATTATTCGTTTTGAAAAGATCTCAATGCTAATTTTTTAGTTTGTAAATTCTTTATAAAATTTAAAATCATACTTCATTTTTTTTTTAAAAAAAAATCTTAAATGATTTCAATTCAAGTACATTCTTAATTTGCCATTCTTAATATGATTTCAATTCAAGGATTCATACACTTTACAAAGATTGCAAGGTAAAGAAGATGAGAATGCACCAATCTAAGACGTTCATATATAGTACTTCACTAGTAGTTGCAAAACACCAGTGACAAGTTTATAAAGATATATGCCTATTGGCTTGCTTTGTCATTCATTGCATCATAGAGAAAAGCGGCCAAAAACCAGTTGAGACGTTATTTTGCAACATTTGTCCTAGGGAATATTAAGGAATTTGCCATTTTCTCTTTATTGAAGTATTCATGGTAGAGATGATTTAGTCAGATAAAACAAGAAAAATATCAATGCATTTGGGATTTTGTTCTCTGATGTTTTGTTAGGGATAGGTCCCAAGAACAAACCATGGCAAAATCACATCAAGATGATAATAAATAAATAAAATAAAAATGTGGAGAAAAATAAAATAACAAGAAAGGAAATAAAAAAAAAGACATAAAGTTTACGTAGTTCGATCAAATGACTAACGTCCACGGGCAAAAGAGGAACAAAATAAAATTTCACTATGAAAAAGACAATACACAAAGTTTTAGAAAAGTGATCCTAAACCAATAAAAACCAATAATATAGAATAAGAGAATAACGAAAAAACAAAAGCTTAGATAAGCCAAGGAACTCTTGTGCTTGGTGTTCTATGTTGAAAGCTAAATAAAGGCTTTATTTATAAGGACATAAGGCGGTGGAATGTGCATTGGTGTTCGATGTGGGGCATATGGATGGAAGGCATCCCTTAACAAATCTCCACCTTAACTTGCATCCCAAACTTAAACATAGTTGTTTTTGCTCTACCTTCTCCACAAAAGTTCAAAGAACATAAATCACAAATATTAAACGCCAATCAAATACAAACTCTGCTTGAACTTGTAGATGGGAGAGGTGTTGTAAGTATGTCAACAGGATTGTCTTTGGTATTGATCTTCTGAATAAAGACTTTCATCTCAACAATAATATTTAGAATGGAATGAAACTTCATATCAATATACTTCATCCTCTCATAATACATCTGATCTTTAGTCAAGTGTATAATACTTTGTTTATCACAATAAATAGCAGTTATACTTTTATACAAACTAAGCTCACCAAATAAACCTTTTAACCACAAAGATTTTTAGATTGCCTTGGTCAAAACCATATATTATACGTTCATGGTAGACAATGCCACTACATGTTATAAGCTAGCATTTCAACTAATTGCACAAGTACCAATGCAAAATATATAGCTAGTAAATGATTTTCTCTTGCCAAAATCTCGAGCATAATCATTCATAGTCCACAAAACCAACCAAAATATTGTTATTTCTCCCAAACTCTAAACAAGTGTCTGAAATGCTTTGCAAATATCTATCAATCCATTTCACAGCTTGCCAATGTGTTTTTTCAAGACAAGACATATATCTGCCAACCCCACTAACTACTTGTGAAATATTTGGATGAGGCAAACCATTGCAGACACTATACTATCGACTATGCTAGAACATGGAACCTGTGCTATATAATCTTCTTCTTTACTAGACTATAGTAACTGAGCAGTTGAAAGTTTAAAATGACTAGTAAAATAAGTACTTATAGGTTTTGCATCTTTCATGCCGAATTTCTCTAAAACCTTCTCCATATAATTTTTTTGAGTCAAATACAACTTCCCAACTCCTCGATATCTCTTGATCTCTATGCCAAGAATCTTTTTAGCTACTCCTAAATCTTTTATCTCAAATTTATTCTTTAACTGTCTCTTCAAGACATCAATTTCTCTCAAATTCTTAATAGCAATGAATGTGTCATCAACATAAAACAGCGAATAAATGAAAGAACTATCATGTAAATTCCATAAATAAACACAACTATCATACATACTCCTTGAATAGCCATTACTAAACATAAAGGATTCAACCCTCTTATACTATTGTCTTGGAGACTATTTCATTTCATACGATGATTTTTTCAGAAGGCAAACATTATCTTCTTTTCCTTCAATTTCAAATCCCTGAGACTGCTTCATATAGATTTGTTCCTCAAGCTTACCATGTGGAAAGGTTATCTTAACATCAAGCTTCTCCAATTCCAAATCATACATAGTAATTAAAGCAAGCCAAATAGAATAAAGCTATTTCTACAGCAGGTGAAAATACATAATTAAAACCAACACCTTGTACCTGACTGTATCCCTTTACAACTAATCTTACTTTGTACCTTCCATCTTCAGCCCCGAGAATGTCTTCCTTTTTCTTAAAGACCAATTTGTAGCCAATAATTTTTTTTTTCCAAAAATAGGTTTACAAGGACCCAATTTTCATTCTTATAAAGAGCCTCAATTTCTTTATTCATTGTATTTAATCACTCGGCTGAATCTTCATAGGAAATAGCTTCATTATAGGTAGACGGTTCACTAATTCCACATGTTTCTTCTACAATTGACAAGATATATGCAACTAAGCAAGAGTTGCAACAATCTAACTGACTTTATATATTTCCTTTTTTTTCTTCTAACAAGCAAGACACTGTCATAAATTAAGCAACTTCTTTTCTTATTTCGAGTCATCAAAACATAAGTTTCCTTGAGGTGAGTGATGTATCAAATTTTGTGCACTTTTTTCAAAATCTTTTTCTTCGATTCTTTCTCTTTTTGGCCATTCAATCTCTCACCTAAATATATTACTCCTTGGTCATCCTCACAGGGAATCTTGGTTCGCAGTTCCCAATTCCTTCTCCTTGAAAGCATGAAACTCTGGGTTATTCAATTGTGCATTCTTCTTACTTTAGGTTAGGAACCACAACTAAGAGATAAAACTTCATGAATTGCTTACACTTCCTAAACATAGAGTCTTGCTGTTCTCATTTTTCATATTATCACATCAGCTACAACGTTAGTCTTGTCAAGGTGATAATTGATTAGGCGATGACATTCCTCGAGAAACTCTTTCTAATTCCTTTGCTTCAAGTTCGAATCTTCTTAGGTAAAGATACATTCCAAATTCTTGAAATTTGAAAATACTTCATAGTTTGCTTCATAAAAGTAAGGTTTTCGATCTTCAAAGTAAATATGATCGTGGATAACTCCAAATCATAAGTGGGATAGTTGATTTCATGTGGCTTGAGTTTTTTGTGAGATCATTAGTCTTATTCTCTTACATATTCAAATATTAAAAGTTGAGTTACAAGCACGAATGGGTAAAGGGGTTGAAGAATTCAACATCAAGAAAAGATTAGTAATCACGAAAATATCAAAGAGCAAGAAGATGAAAAGATCAAAACAATTGATTATCAATAGAAAAGACTATAGCAGAAACAAGAAAAACATTTGAATGAAGAGCAGAAGAAGAGACAAAATAAAAAAGAAGAAAAAAAAAGTCAAATCATCCTAAAACAAATCAAAACAAAACAAAAGAGCAACAACTAGTAATGTGCATCATTGAGTCACTAATATGTCCACAACATCAGACACGTAAATAGTTACACTTAGAGAATGGTAACAATGACAGGAATAGAAGATAATGACATTCTTCTAAAAACACTAGCTATTTTAAGTACTCTATAAGCTCTTAATGTATGAATTTTTGTGGTTATCACATTGTAGGGAAAATGATTATTTTAAAAAATAGTAGCAATATTAAACAGTATGTAAGCTCTTGATTGAAATATAGGGGAAGCAGTGTAAAATTGCAACAAGGGAAAGCAGATTTTGCTAAAAACACATTTGCTACTCGGCCATTAGCTATTCAAGTATAATAATACGATTGAAAGTCGATTGCTACTTTCTAGCCTAGGTTCATGGGGCATCATATTCTGGCTACGTAATGTAAAGAATTCAAAAAAAAAAAAAAAACAATGGCAAATACTATAGTACAATCATATTTGTTTAAAAATAAAACAATTTAAAACGGAGAATAGAAAAAAATGAAGGTAGAAAAATTTCTCTGAGAATCTTATGTGTCAAGAAAAGGAGTAGGGTACAGACCTTTCCTATTGCAAAGAAATAGAGAAAACACCATTAAAAGTGAAACAACACAAAAGGAAATAAAAAAGATGCAAGATTTATGTAATTCGGTCAAATAACCTACATCTATGGGCGGAAAATGAACAAAATTTCAATATGAAAAAGATAATATACACAGCTTTATGAAAGTAATCAAAAACCAATAATACAGAATAAGAGAACAACAAAAAAACAAAAGCTTAGATAAGCCAAAGAACTCTTGCACTTGGTGTTTTAATTTGAAAGCTAAACAAAGGCATTATTTATAAGGCCATAATATGGTGGAAGGTGCATTGGTGTTTGGTATGGGACATATGGATGCAAAGCATCTCTTAACAAATCTCCACATTAACTTGTATCCCGGAGTTAAGCATAGTTGTTTTGCTTTATCTTCTCCACAAAAGTCCTAAGATCATAAATCACAAACATTGAATGTCAATTAAGTCTAGACTCTGCCTAAACCTGTAGATAGGAAGAGGTTTTGTAAGTATGTCAGAAGGATTGTCTTTGGTATTGATCTTTTGAACAAAGACTTTCTTCCAATAATGATATCTAGAATGCAATGATACTTCATATCAATATACTTCGTCCTCTCATGATACATCTGATCTCAAGTCAAGTATATAGCACTTTGATTGTCACAATAAATAGTAGTTATACCTTTATACAACATTAGTCTTGCCAAGGTGATAATTGATTGCACAATGACATTCCTCAAGAAGCTCTTTCTATTTCCTTTGCTTCAAGTTCGAATCTTCTTAGGTAAAGATACATTCCAAATTCTTGTAGTCCAAGAATACTTCATATTTCGCTTCATACAAGTAAGGTTTCCATTCTTCAAAGTAAATACTGTCGTGGCTAACTCCAAATCTTAAGTGGGAGTTGATTTCATGTGGCTTGAGTTTTCTGTGAGATCATTGGCCTTATTCTCTTACATATTCAAGTACTAAAAGTTGAGTTACAACCACGAGTGGATGAGGGGGTTAAAGAATTCAACATCAAAAAAAGATTAGCAATCACGAAAGCATCAGAGAGCAAGAAGGTGAAAAGATAAAAACAATTGATTATCAACAGAAAAGACTATAGCAGAACCAAGAAAAACACTTGAATGAAGAATAGAAGAGGGAAAAAAAAAAGAAAAAATGTTAAATCATCCTGAAACAAATCACAACAAACCAAAAGAGCAGCAACCAGTAATGTGCATCAGATTGTCACTAATAATTCCACAACATCAGACAAGTAAATAGTTTCACTTAGAGAATGGGAACAATGATAGGAATAGAAGACAATGACCTTCTTTTAAAAACAATAGCTGTCTTAAGTAGTCTATAAGCTCTTGATGTATGAATTTTTGTGGTTATCACACGGTACGGAAAGGATTGTTTTAAAAATAGTAGCAGTAGTAAATAGTCTGTAAGCTCTTGATTAAAATATAGGGGAAGCAGTGTGAAACTGCAACAAGGGAAAGTAGCTTCTGCTAAAAACACATTCTGCTACTTTGCAATTAGCTATTCGAGTGAAATAATACAATTGTAAGCCAATTGCTACTTTCTAGCCTTGGGGCATGACATTTTGGCTACCTAATGTAAAGAATTTTTAATACCCAAAAAATTTAAAAAATATATAAAACAAGAGCTAATGCTTTAGTAGACTCATATTTGTTCAAATCAGATACAATTCAAAACAGGGAACAGGAAAAAAAAAATGTGGAAGAATATCTTTGAGAATCTTACACTAGTATCGAGAAAAGGAGCAGGGTATAGACACTTCATGTTGCAAAGAAATAGAGAAAACACAATTAAAAGTGAACCGAAAGCTAATTCATAAGCAAAAATTGAACCTATAGAAAGCGAAGAAATAGCCAAATTGAACAGAAAAAGTAATGTTCCAATAATAAGAAACTCACCAACAACTCTAGAAATGAAATGTGCAGTTTTCATTTTTGAACACTTGTACACAATCTCTAAAGACGGTTTTTTGAAACTACAACAACCACCTAATCACATCGATCCAAGAAACTAAACTAAACGGCCTAAACCAATAACAAATTCTATCTAGGGAAGGGGTAAGAAATCTGGGAGAAGACCTGTAGAAATTAAAAACGTCTCTGATAAGCATGGCTAAAGGAAGGAATAAAACAACAAATTTAGATATTAAGGCTCTTGTAGGCTATTTCTCAAAAATCCACACAGCTCAAAGAGGTCATAAATCTACTCTTATTAGATACCAGAACTCGTGATTCCTAATTGAATTAGACTTCGAAACCAATTTAGAACAATAATGAAGTATGACTTCCTAATCTTAATATACTTACAACAATAATAACTTTCAAAAATTCAAATAATCATAATAAACTACTAAACACTATAGAAATATATCCAATATACTATTATGTTGGGGGTGTGCATTTAGTTTGAGATTCGGTTTTGAAATTCAATTTTCTATTTTTTTTATCACAAGCGAACTGAAATGAATTATTAGGAAAATCATTTTAACCAAATCAAAATAATTTCGGTTCGATTTGATTGTAAACCGAATTGAGATATCCAAATTTGACCAACCCATTAAGCATTAACCCAAAGTCCAATTTTTAAATTAAATTTCTTTTAACTAACCCATCTAGCGGCCTAATACAAAATAAATCCCAAATCCAATATTAAATTTTAACACAAATTAAAACCTAAGTATTTTAAAACCATTACATAAATAACAAAACAACTTAACACTAAGAAAACTTCCTCAGCACTAAGAGAAAAATCCAACTAGAAGTCCAACAACAAATCTTGAATCAACAATACAACTTACAAATATCGAACTGAACTGAAATCTTTAAAAAATAATAATTTGTATATATAAATAAATGATTATTATTCAATAATTAATATTAATTATATATTTTTAATTAAAAATATAATTTTAATTTTTTGATTTTTTATTTTGTAAAACTGAAAACTGAACTGAAATTTTATATAAATTTGAAAATCGAATTAAATCAAACCAAATTTTATTAAAACTGTTCAGTTCAAAAATTTGATTTAAATCAAATAGTGCACAGCCATACTATTAGGAACACAATTATTCCCATAAATTTGTCGAATACCACCAAACCCCAAAATTCCACTTACTAAACAAAAGCTATATGTCCAAGGTGTTGTTTTTCAACAAGCTATAGTAGCCACCTTATTTTTTGCTATAACTAGTACTTTCACGGTCCTTATTTATCTGTCACAATTAATTAATTTATACAGCTTAAAAAAATTGTTAATTTTTTAAATTCATACAACTTTGTTTATACAATGACACCTAAATTTTTTTAATGTGACCAATAAAAGGGATACGAATTTTTTTAATTGTGATAGATAAATAAGGACGGAGGGAATTTTTTTTTTTTTTTCCCCCTTTCCTCCTTTCCCAGACCTACCGCTCCCTTCCTCGTCTTCCATATCCGCGATTTTCTCTGCCGCTCCCGTTTCCCTTTCTCTGTTAGAAGGGCAGTAGATTTTCTGGCTTTTATTCTACTCTTGAAAATCTTTTCTTATTCTCTTTCGTTCTATCGGCATCAACAGCGGCTATTCTCCTCTTCTAGATTTTCTCTTTCTAGCTTTCTTACTGCAGCTGGCGGTAGCGCTGGCAGCAGCTTTCTGTCGCCATCGCTCGCAGCAGCAGCTAGTCGGCGGTGGCCCACTGCCACCTTGCAATCTACTCACATCTTCTGCGAACATTTGCCATCTAAGGTACATTATGCCATCACGCTGTTGTTAAATGTGGGGATTGTTAGTTTATTCCTCGAATTCAAACTAGTGGATGCTTCATTTGTAGATGGATATAATACAACAGTTTTGATGCGTACAATTTGTGAAGCAGTTTCTCTGGGAAGAACAAATTATCGCAAGACCCAAGCAGCTGCTGAAATTATTATATGTAATGTTTAGCGTGTAGCTCTAAAAATGGGATATTTGTTGATGAAAAAATAGATATAATATGATTTCTATTCGATGGATAAGAAGTAAGGACCAGACAGAACTTATCAGTAGATAGACAACATTATATAACTAAATATGATTTTAATACCTTTTAGCATTGGAGGAGAAAAGAAATAAGCCCATATGAGCGCAAAAATATGCTACAGATAGGAACAAATAGAGATATTAGCTACAGAATGTGGAGATCATTGTTATAGATGTAATCACGTTTGACATGGAAGCTTTCTATGACATAGAAGCAAATCTATCTATATTTTCTTGTGCGTGTCTTGTCTATCTCAATGTTCTTTGGTTTGTGTTTGATGCAGACTAATCCTAACGGGCATTATTTCTTATAAGACGAGTCTGATATGCTCTTGCGCACTCTCTATTTGACTACTTTTGTCTAAACATTGTCAGCAACCGGTTAGCTCCTTGTAAGTCTTGTGTGCCGTTGATAGTTAAGAACTATCAATATAAGTCATGCTTACAAGGAATTAGATTCCCTTCTCCAATCATTGCGGTGCCTTCGTTCAGTGCCTCTACTTCTTTGTTATGCTATTCTCAGGCGTGTTGATGGGCAAACAGGCTAGGTGTTATACCGGAGGAAGGTAAATCAAATTGAAGTTGAACCAATCGTGTTTCGAGTAGGTGAGCAAGATGGTCAACTTGGGGTACTCTGCTTCCCAACGAAAATGAACTCAATGGGGCTATACCTTAAGCAACCTGTCTGAACTGCAATACTTAGATTTTTCGTCAAATAATTTCACGGGATTGATCTCCGATCGAGGTCCACTTTCTGAATCATTCCAAATTGATTGAATTGGATCTGTCTAATAACTTACTGGTTTTGAAATTCAACTCTAATTGGCTTTCTCCTTTCAACCGCACATGGCTAAAGCTAAGACATTGCCAAACTGGACCTCATTTCCCCTCATGGCTCCGGGGTCAAAAACACCTTTGGGAGATTGATATTTCGGTATCTGGAATCAACGATGTTATTCCTAACTGGTTTTGGGATTTATCTTCTGAACTATACAGTAAAGATTTGTCAATTAATAATATTCATGGAATTCTTCCTAATTTGTCCTCGAAGTTGGAGAGATATCATAGTTGTGCTTTGAGCTCAAACAATTTTGAAGGTCCCATACCACAACTTCCAGCCAACTTGGTGTTTCTGCATCTCTCGAGAAACAGGTTTCAAGGTTCAATAAATTCCCTGTGTAACACCAGTGGTTTTCTGAGTTCTATTGATATTTCTAACAGCTTTTTATCCGGATGCAATTCGACCAACTATTTTTTCTCAAATTGGCAAACAACAATTTTTCTGGACTAATTCCAAGTTAAGTTGGACAACTCCATCAACTTATGTCTTTGCATTTGAGAAACAATAGTTTAGAAGGGGAGTTGCCTTCCATCTTGCAGCAGTGCACAAAATTGATTGCTTTTGATATTGGAAAGAATAAATTCACTGGTAGGGTACCGGCATGGTTTGGAAGGAGCATCCCAAGTTTGGTTATACTAAGTCTTCGGTCAAATCAGTTCCAGGGGGAGCATACCTTCAGAGATATGCTATTTGAATAAGATTTAAATCTTGGATCTCTCTGTAAACAATTTCTCAGGAATGATACCGAAATGCTTAAGGAATTTCACTGTTATGGCATTTAAAGGAAGTACAAACTTGACAATCAGCCTCGGATATTCTGTTAAAGGTAATGAGTATTTTAATGAAAATAGTGTCGCAGGTGCTGCCTTGTTGGTATTGAAGGGATTAGATCTAGAATATGGAAATACTTTGGGATTGATAAAAAACATTGATCTTTCAAGCAACCAATTAACTGGACAAATTCCAAAGGAAATTACATATCTTGAACGTTTGGTTGCACTAAACCATTCAAGAAACAACTTGAATGGGGGAGTCCCTCCAGAAATTGGCTATTTATCCTTTCTCCTGTCGTCTTGGACTTCTCGAACAACCATTTGTTGGGCAAAATCCCGACAGGAATTCAGTTTCAGAGCTTCAATACTTTAGCATACTCTGGAAATCCAGGTCCTGTGGACGTCCGCTTCCTTATTTGTGTCCAGAAGATCAGGGAAATTTTGTTCCAAGAAGCAGTCAAGATCCTAAAATTCAAGAGGATGAGAAGCTCATAAATCCAGGTCTCTATGCTGCTTTGGGGATTGGTTTTGCTGTTGGTCTTTGGGGAACATTGGGTTCCTTACTCCTAAATAGTTCATAGAGAGTCGTCTATTTCAGGTTGGTCAAAGTAAAAAGATCGCTCAAAATGTAATCTTGGAATGTGCTTTGCTATTTTCTTTACCTCAAAATAATGTACCATATTGATGTATAAAATGATTTCATGGAGTTTTTAATAGTTTTATAGTCGGATGTGTTGTCATATGAAATATGACAAATACTATATTCATTTTATTTATATCTTACTGCCATTTTTCTTGAATATTCCTATATTATTATTATTATTATTATTATTATTATTATTATTATTGGTTTTTTTTTCTTTATCTTTGTTTCTTTACTGGTGAATGTAACTATAAGATGGGAAATGCTAACTATATGTTGCTATTTATTTGATTATTTGGTTTAGTTACTATTTTCTGTCTAGATTTGAATATGTACTATTGCATTTTAATGTGTTCAAAATTACATGCTAGTTTCTCAAAATTAATATTTGGAAGACAATATTGGCATAGCAGAATTTTGCAAGCAATTTTTGAACAAATAACAACATTATCTTTCTTAGTCAATAAGAAAAAGATGGCACTGACAATATGTTTGGTTCACAAAAGAGAGAGGGAGGGGAAAGGAAAGGGGGAGGAAAGCTTTTACTTCCATTAAGGAAAGTAAATACTATAATTTACTTCTGTTTTATTTGGTTGGACGAAAGGGAACTAAATAATGATTTATGTCCCAATCTGTCTAAATTTGGATTGTTTATTTTGCTAAAATAGAGGGGAAGAGCCCCCCTCTTAATTTACTTTCTCTCAATCTTTACTTTTAACCAAACTATATAAATAATCTATTTACGTCCAAATTTACATCCCCTTCAATTTTGCTTTCTCTTTTCATCCCAACCAAAAATACTAAATTTCCATCTTGTCTCTCCTAATGTGGGCTCATCAATTCCTTTTTTGGTGTCCCTCTCTCTTCTTCAACACTTCATTTTTTATTTCTATTCTTCCGCAAATCAATTCAAATAGGTTTATAGTTATCTATTGAGAAAAGAAAGAAAGAAACTCCAATTAATTACTGTAATCGTCTTTGAATTTTTTTGCGGCCTAATCATTAACATTCCTCCCATTCCAGAGATATCAAATTCATTGCAAACACCAAACAGTATTTTTTTTAGGCATTTCAAAAGCTCAAATTCTATAGATTTGATGACAAAGGCGATTAAATATATGCATCAAGAATGGATTCATTTGCAACAAGAGTGTATTAGATATTGAGCACCCCTTTTAGGTAGATCTGTGTGCTTTATTGGTATAGGAATTGATTCTTGCAAGCCTGAAAGTCTCCGTATCTATTACGGAAATTATTATTTGCATAATTGACAATGTTTAAGCAAACAATTTGGAGTTGGATTAGGAAAGTAAATCCCAAAAGATATTAAAGAATATAAGCTAATTGGAATCCTTATGGGATTGAGCAAACAAATTGGAATTGAATTAGAAAACTAATTCCGGAAGATTTAGGAGAAGATCTAGTAGCATTTTTTTGGAATCTTTATGAAGATTACACTGTGAAGTTATGGAATATTTATGCAATTGAAATATGAAGATATGGAAGATCTTAATGTGTATATTTTAGGAAATATCCTAATTTAACAAGGAAATAAAGTGGTGTAATGCAAACTCCTATATAAACAAGCTTATGGAACTTCGATGAATGAGGTGAGAAGAGTCTAAAAGATTTATATAGAAAAAGAGCAGAGCAATAAAGAGGATTTTCATGAATATATTTTGGGATTATTGAAGCATACATCTTTGAAAAGATTTTTTGGTATTTTTTTGCCAAAATATGCTTCAAGCTGTTCAAATAGACTACTTGGATAATAATTAACTTCTTGAAGAACATGAATAATTCTTCTTCAAATCACATACCTTTCCAGTGGAAAGGTCCATTGAAGTCAAATAAAAACCCGATGAGTTGCAACAATGAAAATTAAAGGGAGTTTAATCGAGGTAATTGTGTCCAATAAAGGTCTTCAAAGAGTTTGACAAAGAATACTGGTGTGGTGTTCTGTTAAAGTCCACTATAGATCACTTGGTGAACTGAGATAAGTGTTTTCCCTATAACTTTTGTAAAATTTTAGTGGAACTTTTTATTAATTTAGAACCTACAGATGTAAGTTTGTTGATACGCAAATTCTGTTAAAAATTTGCTATGTCTGTTAAACTTTTATTTATGTTTGTCAAATTAATGTAACTATAACAGAAAAGTTTAACAAAACATAAAAGATTGACAAACCAAACCACAAAAGTAGTATCAAAATGGTTTACCGTGTTGGAGTTGCTATTAATTTAACAGGAGAAATCTTTGAAATTGGTTTAGAAAAACACGTCTGAACCTGTAGAAGAAAATGCCTCTGTCATTTAACCGCCATTGCTAAAAAGTATAAACTACGCTTATTAGAAAATTAAAATGGAAATCTTCATCAAAACGCTTGGTATTGCTGCCTGGAAAATTGTTCTAAAAGGGTGGAAACCTCACAAAGGCAGGCACTAGTTCTGGTGAAGCACAATTGAAACCAATTAAAGAATGGACAGATGAAGAGTCTCATCTTGATAATGCTAATGTTAAGGCATTTAATATAACTTTTGTTGTTGATGAGCTTGAGGAATTTAAGTTGATCTCAATTACTTGTACTGCCAAAGATGCATAGGATAAATTGCAAACAGTATTTGAGAATACTAGTACTGTCTGAATATCTAAATTACAAATGCGAACGACCATGTTCGAGGAACTGAAAATGGGTGAACATTAAACTGTTGCCGAGTTTGGTAACAAATTAAGAGATATTGCTAATCAAACTTTTCAACTTGGAGAACAATATTCCGAAGAAAAATAGATACATAAGACATTGTGATCTCTACCATCCTAATTTCGTACTAAAGTAGCTGCCATTAAAGAATGCTGGGATGTATCAAAGATAGGATGTGATAAACTAATGGAATCTTTGCAAACATATGGCATGAGTCTTGAATCTCAATCAAAGTCCAAAAAGAGAGGAGTGACTTTGAAAATTGAACCTGATTCTGATGACAATAAGGGTTTTGATGATGAGATCAGACATTTAACAAGAAAGTTTAACAAACTATTGAAGAAAGAAAGACAAAAGAACAAGTAGTTTAACATGCCTTTCAACAAGAAATCTGAATTTCAACAAAAGGTGTTTTGAGTAAAAGTTCTAAGAAAATAAGAGTAGATTAAAGGGATCTAAATGCAGTGAATGTGGTAGAAGTGGTCATATTTACTTAGATTGTAGTAATCTTAAGAATAAGATGAAGATCAAGTCTTACAACATGACTCCGAGTGATGATAAATTATCTTAATCATGATAGCACTGTTAGAGATGATGATAAAGGTCATTTGAGAAATGTTGTTTTCAACTCGATTGTTAAAAGGAGTTCAACTCATGAAGATAGCAATTCAGATAGTGATCTTGATTATGACATTGGCAAGCAACATAAGAAACTTGTGATAGAGTGTGAGTTGATGTATTCAAAATGGCTTAAAGTTGCAAAGTTGAACAAGCAGTTGAAGAAAGACGTTCAGAGACTTCAACAAGTGAACAATTCATAGCAACAGGAGATGGAAAAACTTCAACAACAAGTCCAACAAAGCAAAAAAAGCTTGAAAATCAATAATCAAAAGTTGGAAGATACTAAGCAATCCATTAAAATGCTAAACTTTGGTAAAGTAAAGTTGGATGAAGTTCTTTTCTTTGGAAGAAGACATCCTCATGACAAAATTGGACTTGGCTATGATAAGTTTGACAAGGCTGTTATCAAAAAAATAGAATTTGATAGTTGTTAAAAAAAGGGATAGCTGAGGAAGTTCAAATCTAAGCCTAAGAAACCCATGTTTATTGTGACTATTATTCTCTTGCAGGCCACAGTTGGAAACATTGTTTGAAAAGATTCAAATATCTTCAATATGGTTGAAAGCTTATCAAATCTAAGTTTGATAATGGTAGTAAAGCATCAAAGGTTAAATGTATGTGGATCAGAAAGGAAGATAACAAGTCAAATGGAGCACATGTTTCTCTCAAAACTGTTATAGAAGATGTTTGGTGATGCGGATCCCTACAAGCCAAAGGCTTGTAAACCCCCAATCGATCAAGATAGGGTTAACTTCCTAAGTTGCAAGTTAATTTGATCAACCTCAAACCTTTAGATCAAAGGAACTAGAGACCCTTGGGAGAATCCCGAACCTGCCGGCAAAACACTACAAGAGTTTAGGTGATATCACTCAAAAGATAACCAATCATTCACTATGAAAAAGATATCTTAATCTATTAAGGAACTCAAGAAAGAACTCTCACAAAGAGAATAAAAACTCACAATTGTATTAATAAATGAAATCTCTTATTACAATAGTCGGTAGCCTTTATATAGACTTAGGCTTTTTGGAAAATAAGAAATTACTAAAATATGACAATTGCTTAAAGTGACTAGAAAATTAGAATAATTTCCTAGAATGAATGAAAACTAGAATAATTACCTAAAGAAAATAAAAATACTAAAATATAAAATTTTATAAAGGAATAGGACTCTAAAGTGGAAACAAAATATTGAGAAATATTACTGTGATATACAAAATATCTTCAAAATAAAACGTGTGATCCCTCAGGTTGCTTGCATGTCCACACTTCTATTTGGGCTTTCCAATCTCTAAAATAAAAATATTTGATGATGTATGGGCGTCTTATTAAATTTCAATATCTTCAATAGATAACTCTTATTTCCAATTTAACATAAAACCTTGCAAAGCATCCTTAAATCTTTTGGTCCTTGATCTAGTAATTGGTCTATTAGGTAATTGTAATAATCATTGGCCTTGAGACGACTAGATTCGGATCATTCCCTCTATCTTGAATAAAATTCATCTATGAATCATATCTCCTATATCAAATAAAGATAGATTATAAATATGAAGAGTAGCACCAATATTAAACTCACCTAGGAGATCTATCTTGTAAGAATTATGATTTATTCTTTCCAAAACTTGGAAAGGACTAACTCCACAAGCAAAATCAATTTGATATTCAATTTCTCTAGTTGGTGGTAATCCCTTAAGGAGTTCTTGGGTAAATACTTCTTCGAATTCCTATACTAAATCAACAAAAGAATTAGGAATAAATAGGTCAAAAGTGTTAGTAACAAAAAGAGACTCCTTAAAAAGGAGTAAGATCACAGGCTCATTTGCATTAATAAGTTCAATCACTTCTCTCTCTTTTGCATAAAATTTCTTTTTGTCTTTTTCTTCTCTCTAGTTTTTCCACTCTATTCTTTTTTATCTCTCTCTTCTTTTTCTTTTTCCTTTAAATCTTTTTTTTTTCATCACTCTTCTTTTCTTTTCTTTTCTGAGTTTCATAAACTTGTTTTGGGGTCAGGGGTGCAAGGGTGACCTTTTTATGGTCATGTACAAAAATATATATGTTCTTATAACCATCATGTACCACTTTACGATCAAATATCCATGTATGCCCCAAAAGGATGTGACCAGTTTGCATGGGAATTATGTCATACAAAACATCATCTTTGTACCTTCCAATGAAGAATGTTGCCAATACTTGCTTAATAACTCTTACCTCCCCACAATCATTCAACCATTGCAATTTGTAGGGATTAGATTGATTTATCCAAGCTACTGTCAATTTATGCACAAAAGTAGTACTAGCTACATTATTACAACTTTCACCATCAATAATTAAATTACATACCTTACCATTGACAAAACATCTTTTATGTAAGATATATTTCCTTTGCTCCTTGTTGTCATCTTTCTTAACTTGCAAGTTCAATGCTTTTCTAATCACAAGGGCTTTTCTATCTACAAGATATTCAATGCATTCTTCTTCATCACCATTTTAAAGAGATGGCATGGAGTTATCACTTTCACTATCATTAACCAATTCTTCATCTTAGATCATTATCGCTCGATTATTTGGACATTGATGTGATAAATGTCCATGTCCTATACAATTGGAACAAATAATATCTCTACTTCTTTTAGATGGTTTAATGAATTTACCTTTGTCCTTAGGAATTTCTTTAATGGGTGCCTTATCTTCTCTCCTCCAATTGGTCTTAAATAAAGTGGATTGGTTAAATGATGGTTCAGTTATCTCCTTTCTTTTGAGTTGTTTTTCTAACTTTACTGCTAATTGAAGCATTTCTTCCAAATCTTTGTAATAATGAATTTCCATCACATTAGCAATGTCTCGATTTAATCCTTGTAGGAATCTTGCCATTGTAGCTTTACTATCCTCCACAGTATTGGCTCAAATCATGGCCATCTCCATTTCCTTGTGATAGACCTCTACACTTTTGTTCTCTTGGGTAAGTGTTTGGAGCTTTTGATAAAGATCCCTATAGTAATGTTAAGGAACAAATCTTTTTCTCATTATTTTCTTTAAATTATCCAAATTTTCAATAAGATCTTCATAATTTCTCTTCCTTGATTTAACAAGTTGATCCTACCAATCATAGCATAATGAGAAAATTCAACAACAGCCAATTTTACTTTTTTCTCTTCGAAGTAATGGCAGTCAAATATCAATTCAACTTTTTTCTACCATTCCAAATATGCTTTAGGGTCAGCTTTCCTTCAGAATGAAGGAATTTTCATTTTGAAAAAGCCAATGTTGGCATCTTCCTTATCCTCTTGCATGGTCTACCTCCACGCCTTCTTGTCTCTACTTCTTCATAGTCTTCATTCTTTTTATTATCTCCAACTTCTTCTTCCCTTCTATGGGTTCCCCTTCTAGTAGTCTAGGGCAGTTAAATACTTGCAAGAATTGTTATTTAAAATATTTCCTCATGCACACAAATTCGCATATTTACACTAAACATGATGCCACTTCTCTCATGTATGTGCTTTTTTAGTGGCTTTTTAATAATAATCTTACATTCTTTCTTTTACCATTCTAGTTCATTCTTTAGCTTCCTAGGAGGACTAAGGGCTAGTTTGTGAGTTTAATAGAAGAAAAAAAAAGAGGAAAAATCTTAAATTACGAGAAAAGAGAAGAGAAAAGAAGGTGAAGCGATTTAAGTTCAATACTGTTTGGGAGATTATGAGAGAAAAGAAAAAAAGTGAAAGAAAATTATTACAAAAAGTTATTTTACAAAAATATCCTTCTCAACTTTTAATTATTTGTTAGGATATAATAGTCAATAAAAATTTTATAACCCATCTTTGATGGGCAGTTTGGCCATTTAGAAGAATAACCCACCATCTATTCTTTTGTTCCAAACTTTGGAAAGAAACCTTTTTTAAACTGTAACATTTCATCCATCATTCCACTTCTCTCCATTTCTTTCCTCCAAAATCTGCCACAAAGGAGGAGTGAAAGGCACTTCTCTCCAAACCCCATTTTTTTCTTCCCAAATCTCTCCATCCAAACCAAGCCTAAATGCTTAGAAAAATCACTTATTGAATGACACACCCAAGTATTTAATTTAGCAATGCTTAAGTAGTTCTAAGAATCAAGAGTAGGAATTGACTTGCCAAGAGAATGACTAACAGATAAAGTTTAAGTACTAAACAATCAACCAAGTATCTCAAGATAGGTTTTTTTTTTTGGATGTAATTAAAAGAATTATTTTTTTTTGCTTATTATTATTATTATTATTATTATTATTATTATTATTATTATTATTATTTTTGCTAACAAGGAATCTTTTTTTTTTTTTTTTTTTGGTGGGAAGAATCCAGAACGAATAATAATGAAAAGATAGAACCTGGATTGAGGAGCCTTAACTCTAATGCCAAGATGATTGGAAACCTCACAAGCCAAAGGATTATAAACCCATAGTCGATCAAGATAGGACTAACTTTTCCAAGTCACAGGTTGATTTGATCAACCTCAAACCTCTAGACCAATGGAACTAGAGACTCTTGGCAAAACCATGAACTTTGCAGGTAAAACACTACAAGACTCTAGGTGATATCACTCAAAAGATGATCAATCCTTCATTACGAAAGAGATATCTTAGTTCACTAAGGAACTCAAGAAAGAACTTTCACAAATAAAATAAAAACTCATAGTTATATTAATGAATAAATCTCTTATTACAATAGTTGTAAGCCTTTGTATAGAGTTAAGCTTCTTGGAAAGTAAGAAATTACTAAAATATGATAATTGCCTAAAGTGATTAGAAAATTAGAATAATGACCTACAATGATTAAGAAACTAGAATAATTACCTAAAGAGATTAGGACTAAAATAATTGCCTAAAGAAAATAAAAATACTCAAATATAAAAATTTTCTAAAGGAATAGGACTCAAAAATGGTAACAAAATATTGAGAAATATTAATGCGATATACATAAGATCGTCAAAATATTCCTTGTAATCTCTTGGGCTGTTTACAAGCCACACTTCTCTTTGGGCTCTCCAATCTCCAAAATAAAAATGTTTGATGATATATGGGCCTTTTGGAAACCTCCAATATCTTCAATGGATAGCTCTTGTCGCCAATTTGACATAAACCCATGTAAAGCATCCTTATACCATTTGGCTCTCAATCTAGTAATTAGTCCGCTAGATAATTGTAATAGATCATTGGCCTTAAGATGATTGGAGTCGTATTATTTGGTAGCTTGATAGTAGCTATTTTAAGCACATGACAGGCACAGTCCATGGAATGTTGAGGTAAGATAAGACTATCAAAACTACTTGTACTGCATGTCAAAATGGAAACAAGATCATATCCTCACACAAGATAGAATAAAAGACAGTGACTTCAACATCTATTGTCAATATTTAGCAACAGATTAACAATCAGGATGTTGTTGCTACTTTTCTTGATTAATAATGATAGTTTGGCCTTCTTTGCTACAAAAATGGGGATAGCAAAGGTAAGGTTGAAATGCACGACAACAAATGCACAAGGATACTATTGTACTTCGAAAGGGTTGATATTTAGGGTGAGTTGAAAAGATTGTTGCAAAATTTTAATTACATTATTTCTACTAGATTATTTCTACTACTATAATGATTACTGATAATGAATTTTGATTGGTTGCATGTTGAAGAACTCCTGATGACTATTGAAGATGCTACCTTGCTGAATATTGGTTTTGCATCAAATAATGCTAAAAGAGGAGATTGTTACTGAAATTACTATTTGCATAGTTGGTAATGTTTGAGCAAAAAAATTGGAGTTGGATTAGGAAAGTAAATCCTGAAAGATATTGAAAAATATAGGCTAATTGGAATCCTTATGGGATGAACAAAAAAATTAAAGTTGAATTAGAAAATTAATTCCAGAAGATTTAGGAGAAGATCTAGCAGTATTATTCGGAATCTTTATGATGATTATACTATGAAGTTATAGAATATTTCTGGGATTGAACTATAAAGATATAGAAGATCTTGATGAGTATCTCTTACGCAATATCCTAATTTAACAAGGAAATAAAGTGCTCTATTGCAAACTCCTATATAAACAAGCCCATAGAACTTCAATGAATGAGGTGAGAAGAGTTTAAAAGATTATTCAAAAAAATGGCAGAGTAATAGAGAGGATTTTTATGAATATATTTTGAGAGTATTGAAGCATACACATTTGAAAAGATTTTTTGGTACTCTTTGTCAAAGTATCCTTCGGTGGTTCAAGTAGACTACTTTGACAATCATTATCTTCTTGAAAGACTTGAATAGTTCTTCTTCAAATCAAATACTTTTCTGATGGGAAGGTTCCTTGGAGTCAAACAAGGACTCACTAAGTTGTAGTAACGAAGATTGAAGAGAGTTCAATTGAGGTACTTGGGTCCAACAAAAGTCTTCATGGAATTTGAGAGAGAACATTGGTGTGGTTTTCTATTAAAGTCCATTAGGGATCACTTGGTAAATTTAGATAAGTGTTTTCTTTGTGACTTTTGTGAAAGTTTAATAGATCTTTTTATTAGTCTAAAACATGCCAATGTAGATTTGTTGATAGTTGAATTGTATTAATAATTTACTGTGTCAATTGAATTTTTATTTCTACCTATCAAACTAACATAATTGCAATAGAAAAGTTTAACAAAACATATGGGATTGACAAACCAAACTACACAGTATCCTCAATCGATAATAGTAAAAATGAATGTTGTTGACAATATTACATCTTTCGGGGTTGGTGTTCCTTGACCATTTGAACAAACTTCCCAAGCTTTATTAATTACTTTTGCAATTAAGGTTGCTTCCCTAACCATCTTGAAACTGATGGAGATCTGAGACCTTTTCTCTTTACCCTATTTATTCTTAAATGATAAACAAAGAATTTAATAATAATACTTGAAGCAAAAAATTTCCAAGGACGAATTGCATAGATTGGGAGAAGATGGGAGAGAATGGAGTTTGAGAGAGAAAATTATTTGTTTGGGAACAAAAAAAGATGTGATTCCACTACTCTCTGATTGTGTTCTGAATTCTAAAGCAATGAAGTGATAGAGGAGAGACAGGTTAGACAAACATTTTTACTCAAAAAATGCTTTGGTAATATAGTCACCCTACATATATTTTTAATTTAAATGTCTACAATTAATTTGCATTTAATATATATAAGTTTCACATAGTTGTTATTATTAATCTGTTTAACTAATATTTAATAGGAATAAGATGACAACCTACATATATTCAAATATTCTCTTAAGACCTTTTTTGGGAGTAGTACAAGTATTCATACACTTTACAAAAAGGGCAAGGCAAAGAAGATGAGATTGCACCAATCTAAGACCTTCATATATAGTAGGAAGTACTTTACTAGTTGTTGCAAAGCACGGGTGACATTTTTATGAAGGTATCCGCCCATGGTCTTGCCTTAGCATTCATTAATGCATCACTAAGAGAAGGCAGCCAAAAACTTATTGAGGCATTATTTTAAAACAAATTAAATAATTTTTATATTTGAACAATACTGCTTCCATTTCAAAATAGATGTTCATAATAACTTTTTGCACATAAATTAAGGGTCTTGAGAACAATATAACAAATCAAATAGAGTTACAATTCTACTCCTATTAATTAAATACATGATATCCATTTGTTAGTGAAAATTTCCAAGAAATAAGAGTTTTGGATAATTGTATAGTTGACTTACAATAAATAGAGATAAAATAAGAAGAAACTACCCATTAGTTCTAAAAATATGTAAAAGAACATTTATTTTAAAACAAAACAAAAATGCTATATGAACATCTATTTTGAAACGGAAAGAGTATCATGCAGCAAAACATTTAAGTTAGATAAGGTTAAATTTCTTTTTTTATTATAATATTAGAGTATAGATTTACTAAAATTTTAAAAACATATCAAAATTCTAACTTTTTCATTCTAAATTTTCCTCAGAATTCTAGAACAGAAAGAGCTTTATAGTCCATTATGAGTGAAAAGTGATTTTAGGTGGAAACACCGTTGTGTTCCATTGTACCTAATGTGCTATTGTATAACAAACTTTTCCTATTAGGCCAAACACAAATCTTGAAGTGACGCATAGGTTGGAATGGTAACTAGATCCGGATGGATTGGAGATTAGAAATTCTGACCCTGTTTTATTTTTTATTTTTAATGTCCTATACCATACCTGTTCATTCCCACAATGGAAATAGATGGGGGATCTCCAGTTCCAACCCACTGGGAATAAAATCATCTCCTTTTCCAGGCAATCTCCGAGTGAGGAAGTAGGAGCTCAGCGGGCTGAAAGGGAAAAAAAATATCCAATGAGAACTAAAAATTAAAAATAAGTAGGAAAAAATTAATGTTAGAAAAAGTAACAAATATATGTTTTGAGAATCCCAAAAAAATCACAATAAAAATAATGAAAATTTAAAAAATAACTCTAAAAAACAAGTAAAATATACATAAACTTACAATATTAATGGTAATAAAATATAACAAGTAACGGAAGTAGAGTACAATTTAAAAAAATATATCTTCTAATATAATTTTATTTGTTCAAGATTCAAGAAGACTTGTTATATATATATATATATATATATATATATATATATATGAAGATTATTTAATTTTATACAATCAAATATTTCTTACTTTTATTTTTTAAAATAAAATAAAAATTCATTCATAATAATTCACATTAATTCTAAAAAATATTACCTTTCTTTCAAACAAGATGTTATCATATATTTTTAGAAAATTTTAAAAGCTTTAACTAATATTACAATTTAAATTATGTAAATATACTCTTAAAATATATTAATAAGAAATTCTTTTATAGAGGTAAATAGATGAGTATATAGTTAAAAATTTGCATATGTGTATGTATAATAACATAATTTAAATATATATAAATATAAAAATAAAAAATTAAAGGACAAGTAGGGTGGGCTGGGATAGGTAGGGGATAATACAATTTTTGTCTTTGGTTCGGCCTTACT
Organism: Voacanga thouarsii; assembly: GCA_026120185.1. Taxonomy (NCBI): domain Eukaryota; kingdom Viridiplantae; phylum Streptophyta; class Magnoliopsida; order Gentianales; family Apocynaceae; genus Voacanga; species Voacanga thouarsii. The sequence continues at coordinate 306,571 of JANUWF010001993.1, forward strand.
TGGTTGGGTCGAAGGATAGGGTTAGTCTCATCTTCATTCTCACCTAAATTGAGAAATTCCAGACCTAATAGGGTTAGATTAGACCAAATCTCTGACTTAAAAGGAGAAATCGCCATCCCTACATATAAAAACACATGAAAGGTTGAGGTTTATCTTGACTTGGTAGTTGATGAGCAATTTTAACAGCAATATGAGAGAGCCATGCACTACAATACAAGAGGATGAAAAGTTAGGGACGTTGTTGTTGTTATTATTATTATTATTTAATACAAAGAAAGCTATGAATTTTATTAATCATTATTTGTTAAAATCATGAAATAAATGTTATGTAGGATATCATCTCCTATTAGAAAGGAACTAGAAGTGCTTAAATCTTTTGTTGTCAACTGATGTGCTAGATAGGTGTTTGTCAGTGTATAAATGAAATGAAAGAGTGAAGTGGGGACAAAAGAGTCTTCTTCAACCATTTAAAAAGTGAGCCAATCTCCGAATAATCCGCATACGTAGAAGACAATTTTTGTATCAGAATTTGACAATCACTCTCCAAGATAACATTCATGAAGCCCTGCTCTATAGAAAAAAAAAAAAAAAAAGAAGAAGAAACATTCAATATTGCACACATTACTCTTTATCAAAGAGCCAAGAGGTTTCAATATTGCATTCCAAATAACCTGAGCAGCACCAGGGCAAGATTGGTGTTGATGAACCTCCAGATATTCTTCCACTAAGTTGCTTACTCTATTAACTATTCTAAGCAAACCAAATGAACCAGCAAGTAGTTGCAAAAATTGCACCTTGTACTCGGGAGCCCTTTTCCATTACCAAAGCTAAGCAGGCCTTGAAAGGGCACTCCGCCGGGCACTATAAGTGATTTTCGTCAAAATCTCGGGTACTCTTTCAAACTTGACTTGCTTGGCTACATTTGTACAGACCATACACAATTGTTTCAGCTTCCCTAACACAAAAAGAACATATCGGATTTATAGTGGAAATTCAGGAATATAGATTGGCAATCATTGGAAGAATATCCCACAAACTTTCTAGAGAAAGTTCCAATTTTTTTTAAATTTTTTTTAAATTTTTTTGGTTTCACTGGCAAATGCCAGAGAGAAGTCCAAATCTTTCATGCTTAGAGGAAGACTGGAAGGATAAACCATCAGCTCCACGTCTAATGAAATTCATTATAGCTAAGGACTTCTTTAAGATTCAAATTTTAACAGTCGAATAGAATTATAACTTTGTTCTTGTTTTCATGTCTAGCCAATTCTTATTAGATTTAAGATGTGTTTAATAACTCAATTAAATATTTTAAATTAATCAATTAAACATATTTTATAACGAACAATATTACATAATTAATTAGTTCATTGCATTTTATAATAGATTCTTGCTTTCATTTAAATGATTAAAATGTATTAAAACATTCTTATAAATTTTAAGTGGTAGAAGATTACTTAAGTTTGAAATTTGAATATACTAAATACTCTTCTAATTATTATTTTTCTAAGTACTAAAATACGAATGTCAAGATTGAATAAATTATAATTTATTTTTACACCACAATTTATTATAATTTGAATTAAATACAAAAGAATAATTAGGATTAGACAAGCATATAAAATATTTGGATTTAAACTTTGGTAATTTTTGTTCGATTTAAATTTACAATAGAATTTCAATACTTTTTAACTAATTAGCTAATAATAAGAATTGTTATTAAACATATTGAAATAATTAAGCATTTAACATTATTTGTTATAAAATATTTAATGCATTAATTAATTTTAAATACTTAATTTAATGATCAAACATGCCCTATGACCTTGTGGAGGGTGAAATTTTTATAAATATTTGATTAATTGATTATTTTTTTTCTTTTTGAGTTATAGATTTATTAATTATTTTTGCTTTTAGTGCTTGCGATTATCAGGTTAATTTTTGCATGAACTAAAATTTAATCTTGAGCTTTGGGAAGAGATAGATTAGATTGAATGGCTATAATAAATACACATTCTAAAATTAAGGATAGATAAATTCAGTTTCTATAGTGCATGATGTTTAAGGGGCAGATTAAAAATGCTTGAAACCATGGAATTTCATCGAATGTGGCTTCAGTCAATTAATATTACACAGAGGACATTATTAAAATTTATCCAACCAAAATTTAAAATTCACATACATGGTTATATCATCATAGGAGGACTTCTTCTACTGATATGAGTTTGACGATGATAACCTGTTGAACAAATGTGATCCTTACTGGAAACATTAACGTACCCAACAACAATTCAAAATTCTTATATTTGGTGTACCATTATCATGGTGGAAGAAGTCATTCATGTATTCCATAATAACCATCATGGTGGCGTTTTCTTACCTTTGGTATTGAAATTTTCTTTTAAGAATTGTCATGCAAATTTTCCAAAATGACTAATGAACGAATGAATGTGTTGATACTTTTATAAAGTCAAATGACTAATTAATTCGCTTGTTCTAGTCAATGCCAATGTCTGAGAAGACTTCCAAATCCTGTGAGAATTGATAGGTTAACGTGCCATGTCGCTGGGATGACATCGAAGTCTACGTACTGTGAATTGAGTGCTTGAGGTACAACTTGTATGAAGCTTTCTACAAATACGCTTTAGCTGAAATTTGGCGTTGATTCTTCATATAAATACAAGTGCATGTTTCATTTCCCTTGAAGTCCTTGTCATTTGTTCAATATGATTTTGGTATTGATGAATGATCTGTTCACTAGTAACAGATCAGTTCCTCGTTTCAATTTGCTAACTTTTTTGCTTCAGCTGTTCATATCGGCAAGTAGCCAAACCAGATGCTTGGAGAGAGAAATGTGCTCTTCTCTTGTTTAAAGAAGGCCTGAAGGATGCATACGGAATCCTTTCTTCTTGGCAAATGGATGACTGCTGTGAGTGGAAAGGAGTCCGGTGTAGCAATCGCACAAGTCAAGTAATTGGACTTGATCTTTCTAATGCACACCAGGGTT